>VYXC01007735.1:159752-329816 GCA_013397175.1 Platysteira castanea
GAGGGAGGAGGCAGGGAGCACCACCCCACCTGGTCTCAACAGCTCATGAAGATGGTGATAGAATACTTTTTTGGGCACAACTTACACTGTAACCTAGGACAGAAGTATTTAAGGCCAGGTTGGATGGAACTCTCAGAAACCCGATCCACTGAAAGGCATTCCTGTTTATGGGTGGTGGAGTTGGAACTACATGATCTTTAACCTCTCTTCCAACCCAGGCCATTCTGATTCTATGATGATTCTATGATTATATGATCATATGATGATTATATGATTCTATGATTCTGTGAACTAGGAAAGTCTGAAATATAAATTCACTTTCGGTATCAAATTCTTCTATGCTACTGATATGTCCTTGCAAACTAGATTTTTGTCTCAGTTTTTGGTTGACCATATAGTAGAGGAAGATACATGAAATGCTACCTCCTTTGTCACTGACCTTGAACTGAATATAATATGACTGGGCAGGATATTAGCCTTTATGCTGAGAAAATCATCCTCTCCCTACTTTTCTTATTGAAGCAGAATGATACTTTCACTTCCTTGCCTTTCTCTTGTTTACACCCTCTGGTGATATGGTGGTGAATTCCTGAAGCTGTTAGGATACCTCACCTGTTAAGGAAGATTTTGAAATAACATCTCTCTTATCTCCAGATAACTGATGTAACCAGTACCAATATAAGTTATGGCACAACTCTCTTACAAACTCACCAAAAATCTCCCTTAATTTTGCATTTTGGAAAAAGTAAGTTAATGTATCAAAAGGTTATCAATAATAAAAATTGTTATAACTGTATTACATATCACAGGAATATTGGGCAGAATTAAGTATTTATACAGTACTGGGAAGGTGAAACAAACTAAATAGGTGCTAAGCATTCTAGTTCAGGAAGTTTTGGGAATATTATTCCCCCAGTCTTGGAATAGTTTGTAAAGATAAAAAAAATATGCAGAATTAGCAAATATATTTACCATTACAATATATTTACTTAAAACTTTTAAGCAGTTTTATCAGTGCTTTATACATTGCTTTTAAAACCTTGATTTGGTTTTATGAGGTACAGCACCTGTCACTGTATCACTTTGTTTCTCACACAAACACCAGAAACGCAAGTGGGACCTAACCATGCACAATGACAGTCGGCTCTTTTATTAAACTGACCTCACACAGGAAAGCCTGTTTAAAAAGTTACATACTGATGTGGACTGTTGTTTTGTCCTTTCTCATTACTAAAGCAATTACTCCTCAAATACATACAGCTTCATTATGGTCACTCCACGGAGCTAAACACTAACTCTGTAATACTCAGATACAGAATCAGAGAGTGAAGTCAGGCTAATTGAATTGGCCCAGCCACTTCAGCAAGCAAGTTGGGCCAAGTTAATTGGCACAGAGCGAGATAAGGAAATTTAGGCACCATTCTGTGAAATACTGTTTTAATTATATCTAAAAAAAATGTTGCCCTTAATTTCAAATTTCTTAATTAGGAACATGAATAAGTAGCAGTAATAATCTTTGCAGTCTACAAATATAAAAATGTCTGATGAAGTTTGTTTTGGCCAAGTCTGTTAACCAGAGAGCAAAGATGACTACAAGTATTAATAGTTATATTTTTCCTATGTGGAGACCTATAGCCCCAGAGGAAAAGGTTAATAGAGGGGGGTATGCATCAAATGGAAGATAAATCTGACATAAACAGTGTAAGAAACCCTGTAGTGAAAGGACTCACTTGCAAAAAAATATTTAATGCCCAAAGAAAATAACATCTATGCCACAAGCAGTGCATTTTTCAATACAATTCTGGTTTCAGTTTAATTGCAAGTGAAAACTTTTGGATTCAGTTTGGATTGAAATTCAAAAAATTCAGAGCACTGTTTCAAGTTTAGCTTTGGTATAAGAAAAAGAACACTTCAGAACAGTTTCAGTTGTCTTTGATTATAACAAAGTTTGGAGCAGCTGGTGTAACTGCATAAAGTCACTTGTTCTGTCACATTTTTTTTCCAGCTGAGCTTTCCTCCACTACTTCTTGATTTTGAAAGGAGCAAACTACATTATAGGTGTTCATGATAGTCACTGTACAAATACAATCAAATAATTTACACCTCCCACTCTGGGAAAAATAGGGTTAATAACTTTATACTCCCCTCTGCGGTACCAGTCAAGAAATCCGGGGGAATTGTATCATTTCTAGTCTATCTGTTCATATCCCGCCCTGCACTAAGAGACTGATTTCTGTATTAATAGGTGTGAAGGCCTTTCCTGTGGCGAATTTGTGGTTTCCTGAATTTGTGCTTTTACTGGCAAAACAACCAATTACTGAGGCTGTGGGCCAGAAACAGCTGAGTGAAAGCGGTGATGACTACTTCAGCCGCAAGTGTAAGCAAGACCAAAATGTTCTGAACAATTCAAAAGCAGTGCACTTTTAAACTTCTCCGATAATTATTCTCCATCTCTTAAAGGGAATACTAAGAAGCTGTGCATTGAAAGGGTGTCAAGGATATGGAAGTGAACAAGATAAAAGAGTGTTACAACTAATGTAAGTGTGAAAATTGTCCATATGGTCTCCCTGTTCTAGAAGCTTAAAAAAATAAGACCATATTCTCCAACAGTTCCAATTAAAGGACACCGTTTGAGGTAAAAGTCTGAAGGATGATACATATCCTAATTTTTGATAAACAAAACCATATTCAGTTTGTAATGAAGATAACTTGGTCTAAATAGATCCAATTATGGACTACTGCGGCAAATTCATGATCAGAAAAAAACACCTAACTGGTCTCATAAGACAGACTATATATAACATATGAACACATGCAATAAATATTTTTGTTGAAAAACATAAAATATATCATGTGCAATCTGTAAAGCCTAAGCAAATTAACTACTTGTTTTGGTATCATGTTAAGGAAGGCAGAGGAATGAATACAGCACTTTACATGCTGCATCTTCAGAGAACTGAATTCTGTCAAACACATTTCTACATCTTGTTCACTGGAACAAAATACCAAATAAGAGATTGAGGAAAAATGGCTCACCTCCTAGAAAAACTAATTCTAAAGCTGCTCTCAGCATTCTGTTAGAGAGGACATCTGAAAGCAGCTGAAAACTTAAGAGGCAAAGTGGTAGTTTACTCATCTTCTTCATGTCTGTGTGCTGCAGAATGGGGGCAGTGAGAGCAGCCAGGCTTGTGTCTTTGAATCTTTAGCACAATGTAAGTTTTTCTGGGGACAATTTCGAGGAGAAAATTTCCATTAATAGCATTATCATACTCTGCCTCTTCTTCCTGTTTGAGTCCTCTCCCTGCTCTGTCACAAAAGCAGAGCAGCCAAAATTCTCAGAGTTGACCGTGGCTAGAGATTACTCCTCTGCTAAGAATGCTACTTTGGCATTAGTGAGAGTACAAAATAATACAAACAAAGAGGAGAAACTGAATAAAATATTTAGGAATTCTTTGAACTATATATATACACTTATATGCATATGTGTATTTGTACATGGGGAGGCTGTGTTTATGTGTATATAAAAATGGAATTTAAAATTAAGTGTATAAATGCAAGTATTATCTATTTACATGCATTATATACACACACAAACTTATGTCTAAACAGCCTTTATTTTTTGCATCCAGAATAGAAATAATAAGTACTGTGGACATTGTCAGACTTTTGTGAACAGTATAACTTTGACTTTTAGTAGCAAATTTCAGTTTGGAGGACAAATCCTGGTTATAAAATCCAGAGAAATAGGAGTTTATGGTGTAAGACTAGTACAACCTTCACTATAACATGAAAACTAGGCTATAATACTAGTACTACATAGAGGTTGATAAAAGAGGAATTATTTTTATGCTGCCTCTGAAGTAATTTTAAGAACAATACAATGTCTATAAACGTCTACTATTAGAAAATAAACTAACTTTATTTTAGAGGAGCAATATTTTGGTGTTACAGTGAAGTCATGAAATCTGATAGCACCATAACATGGGCCTTTGTAAAAATGTGTCTTCAATGTACTGTTGTTGTACTGAAAGTTGTTTTTTTTCTTTTCAAATGCTGTGAACACAGGCAATATGCAATTGAGGAGGGAGAAGCTGTAATCATTTTAAATGCTAACATAATATATTAGAATACTTATTAATATGTTTAATTTCTTAATAAATTTCATATATATTCCTTTTAATTGAGACAACATTCAGGTTCAAAATTATCCTTTCAAGGTACAATTAATGAGATTTTATTTTATACTCTTTGCAGTAGAGGCTACTGTTTTTTTAATTACGCGTTAGCAAAAAGCCTTGCAATTTAACCTGTCGCAAGGAAAAGGAGGCTGAGCAAGTCAGTGCCAGAGATAATCCATCTATACTGTGGGCACACCCTGCCTCAGCAGAGGGGAGTGAGTAAGACTGCCACTTCAAGTTGCTGCCAGCTTCCTCTCATCTGTTTCTCTGGAGTGGGAGGAACTGTAACTTAGGAAGCCTGTACAAAATTATGGACAGATATTAACATTTTTAAAACAAATTTTGCAAGATAATATGGAATTAAAGAAATAATCTCTACTCTCTGCCCTTCTCTAAGTACATCCCTTAGAAAAATCTCTTTTTTAAAAAAGAGGTACTTCTCAGGTATATAGAAAACACTCAGATTTTATTGTGAAAGTCTTGTTTCACACATAGTAAGTAACTCTTAGAAAGGATGCTTTTTAAGACGTAGCAATGTAGCACTGTTTTACAAGTACATAAACATAATTTAGCACATAGTAATCTAAACTCCAGGTGTTTTGTGGCTGATGACAATTTTTCTGAACTCAGGAAATAAGAGGCAATAAACTTTTGTCACAGTGGTTAAAATGCATGCTGTTAATTTCGTGGGGGGGTTTTCCCGGTCTCGTGCTTTTCCTCAGTAATGTGTCTAATTTCCTTAGATAATGTTCTAATGGCACTAGCATCCACAGTAGATTTACTTTATTTCCCTGATTTTTGCTGAGGCTTCTATGGTGTAATGAAAGCATTTATTTCAGTGTCCCCAGAGACCTGCTTTAAATGGACCTGTTAGCCAGAGCTTTATTATGGACAAAGGCTAAAGAGTATAATCTAGAAATCTTTATTCATTACTATTGCTTTAGCTTCATGTTCAGCTAGAGAGCCACATAATTATAATAATTTATATATATCTGGAATAAGGCATGGAACACATTTTGAAGAATATTCTCTTTCTGCTCACTTTAATCTAGGCAGCATCCTGGCTCTGGGAAACTGATTACAGAATTTATGAGAAAAAGATTCTTTGGGGCCCTCTCACTACCACCTCTCACACAAGGCTTGCTTTTCCAGGCAGAAGGTCCTAGCAGGCTCTGAACAGTCCCACACAGTGCAGGGTCACTGGGGCAGGTGGGAAACAGAACAGCACTCAGTTTTCCCTGTGGTGTAGTGTGAATGAGAGTAGGGAATAAACTTCCTCCTGATAAGCTGTAGCAGCACATTAGAGGATTCTGAAGCATAACATTTTCCCCTCTGAGCTTCTCCTGGGATATTGTACCTGGAAACCAAAAGTAGACAGAGCCGTGTCCGCAGACACAAGTATTCACACAAAGAACCCCAGTTGCTGTAGTTGAGGGTGCATGGACAGAATTACTTTAAAACAAGATTCTAACCCTCCTCTGCCTGCACAGTACAACTCCTGATATGCCACCTGCCAACAGTGAAACTGTGAATTTCTGTTCTATTCCTCCTCCCCAAACTGTGGAGTAACTTGTGTTCCCTTTGAAGTTTCAAAACTTTTGTTGGAAAGAACAGTGAAAGTATCAGAATATTTCACAAAATGCTAAGAACATTTGATAGAGACATTCATCAAACCTGCAATTCTTCCACTAAAAGTGTAATCAGCATAGACAAATAAAATACTGATCTTAGTATTTTCAGTTACTTTGCTGTCATCTGCAATAGCCCCATCATGATCTTTCCCATCTATCCTGTTAATTTTGTTCTCCAGTAGTTGCCCAGTTACAGTTTGCCCAGTGCTATGTCTCTTAGGCTGTGACTGAAGAAAATATTTCTAAACAGGGATGGGGTAGGAACCGTTCCCATCTGCCCTGCCCAGCCCTGCCCAGCCTAGGGCATGTATTTCAGGACATGGAGGAGAAAGCTCTCCTCCCCACTGAGCAGACTTGTTTAAAAGTGACATTTTATCTGGCAGAAACACAGACAGCAGGGACCAGTGCCTGGCTGTCACTCCAGATGAACAACACTTGGTTAGTGTGTGAGTGAGAAGAGCCTCTCAAGCCTTGACTATTGCAACACCCGCACACAGTCCAACTGTGCTGGCAGCTCTGAAACTCTCCAGGCTAGCCCTCTGGTGTCCAAACATAGACAGCAGGATGTCATCGGGAAGATGAAGACCTGCTGCTCAAACACAGAGCCATTAGCCTTTTCCAGTTCAGCTGGTTTTATGTGAAACATCCAGGACCTGTTATCTTTTGAGAGACTAGTATTGTTGAGAACCCAAGGCTTGGGATCTGCTTTGTAAAGGAGAAGTCATGGACTGTGAGAAGTGCTCCAGATACAAACACTTAAATATGAGGGTGTCCAAAGCTGGCTCAGGTTGTTTCCGGTAATACCATTAAGACAGAAATGAGAACGGGAATGACAGAATGCGCTTTGCCCTGCTTCATATTTTTGAGTCACATAGCAGAGCTTTTAGAGGTGCTTGGACAAACCAAACACCAAACACCTCACACCTCCTCTATTTCCAAGAATGCCTCCAGAAGAAAGCCTTACACTGAGTTTTGAAGAGATAGTTTAGGAAATCATTGCCACTTAGGAGATCTTTGAGAAAATGAAGCAAATTTAGACCAAATGACTGGGAAGAGGAAAAAAAGTGCCTGAAAATAAGGCATCACAACATGAGAATGAAGTGAATATGACTTTGACAATTTCTGGAAAAACACATTTGGACATTACTTGTAGTTTCTATTTCTAAAATTATTCTTAATTTAGTGTTGTGCTTGTAAAGCAGATCGCAGATGCAGACTTCTATTTTAACTAGAATGAGTTAATATTGAAACATTTGGAAAAGAGGTAGGAAGGGGCAATGTGTGCCGCTGCCCCATTTACTTCCTGTTAGTGCTTGCCCACAGAATCTGTTAGCTGCCTTTAGTGCTTTGCAAAGTGTATTTGTTTAAAAATTCAAATTACATTATCTCTTTCCACTGTATTGTAATTCATGTGATATGTTTTACTGATATACTGTACTCTCTGCAGCACTTTTAATCTCTGCTTTATCCTAATATTCATGAAAATAAACAGCATTTAGTAGTAACCACATTTCTCAGCTACATTAATTTTTACTTTTGTTGTCATTGAACTGGGAAAAGGTCCAAGGATATGCAGGAAAATATTTCAGTGCAGTGCTGTTTGTATGGTTTTAACTTCTCTTCTTAACTCATAGAATCATAGAATCATTTAGCTTGAAAAAGATCCTTAAGATCATCAAATCCAACCATTAATCAAACACTACCAAGTCCACCACTCAGCCATGTCCCTAGGCACCACACAATTTGATATACTTTTCTCTTCAAACGGGTATATAAATAGAAACTCTGAGAGTACCTTATTTCTAGGGCATCATTACAAAATTTATCTTCACGGGAAAACTGAAGTGCAGTGCTATTGCTTTTTCCCAAATGGTCTTTTGTTGCAGCAAGGCATCCAATTAGGAATTCTATGTTGGCAGGTGAGAAGCAAACAGTCTTCTTCAGATCCACCTGTGCTTGTTTACAGAGCAACAGCATATTTTGTTGTTTTTTTCCTTTTTTAGAACAAGATGAAAGAAAAGATTAAAAAAAGATGCAGAGAACTTGAACATAGTTCATCTAACAGAACATGATAAAAGTCTGATGAATATAGGAGCTGATTTAGAGTAAAGTATATGGAAGAAGTGTGAGTACAGATTACTAGAGGGAAGAAGGGTCGTGTTCCTGTGCTAGGTTTGAAATGGTGACTCTCAGGTTTTGGGCATTCTTTTATACTACAGTGTCTATCACAACAGAATACCACACTGCTACAGAAAGGAATCATTGGTCCTCAAAGGATCACTGACCTTATTAACGTGAAAATGTATCCCACTCATTCACCCTTTTGGGACTGAAGGCAGAACTGCTTAAGTACCCTTACCAAATGAAATATCTGTAGGTGGTAAAGGATTGCCACTGGAGACATTAAAACAAATGGTTAGGTCTGTGCAGCCATAATTCAGATAAAATCAAATCTTTAAAAGCATATTTTATTGGAACATGTGAATTAGTGTGGGAATGGCAGAAGACAGAGTTATGAAAGTGATTTTTAAGGCAGAGAAAGAGAATTTCTCAAGTACTGATTTTTTTTGTATAGGTATATAGGACACTGCTTGCTTTCTACTGTAATCAAGAAGTCCTTTCCTTTCCTTTCCTTTCCTTTCCTTTCCTTTCCTTTCCTTTCCTTTCCTTTCCTTTCCTTTCCTTTCCTTTCCTTTCCTTTCCTTTCCTTTCCTTTCCTTTCCTTTCCTTTCCTTTCCTTTCCTTTCCTTTCCTTTCCTTTCCTTTCCTTTCCTTTCCTTTCCTTTCCTTTCCTTTCCTTTCCTTTCCTTTCCTTTCCTTTCCTTTCCTTTCCTTTCCTTTCCTTTCCTTTCCTTTCCTTTCCTTTCCTTTCCTTTCCTTTCCTTTCCTTTCCTTTCCTTTCCTTTCCTTTCCTTTCCTTTCCTTTCCTTTCCTTTCCTTTCCTTTCCTTTCCTTTCCTTTCCTTTCCTTTCCTTTCCTTTCCTTTCCTTTCCTTTCCTTTCCTTTCCTTTCCTTTCCTTTCCTTTCCTTTCCTTTCCTTTCCTTTCCTTTCCTTTCCTTTCCTTTCCTTTCCTTTCCTTTCCTTTCCTTTCCTTTCNCTGGATATTTGTATCCTGAACAAAGCCCAGGAAGTGGAAAAGTCAGGCACTCCTGGCTGCAGAACTGCACAGCGCTATTTTATAGACATGTGCTTTTATGCATTTCTCTTTTCTTTCCTTAGTCTTGCAACCTTGAAAAAACCCCAAAGCAACCTGTCAAGCAGATGAAGTGGAAATGGAAGAATTAGGAACAGCTAACATATTTCCACAGTTCTTCTGCTGTATGCTCACTTTCCTGTTCTAATTACAGGCTTTGCTAAACATCAGCCGGATCCTGTCCCTTCTTTCTTACTACCTGCTGCTTTCCTCCTATTTTCTTGTTGGTCTCTACCTCTCATTTTCTCTTACCTTTGTCCTCCTCCCTTTGCTGCTCTGATTAACAGCATCCATCATAAAACAAAAAGAAAATGAAACTTCTTTAAACAAAATATGGTACTGACACAGTGCTTGCCAACTATGTCTGTTCTTTCAGCTTGTGTGAGTAATTCTTTTTCAATAGTTCTCTGTCTTGCTTATTTATATTGCATGCTTTTTGGGGCAGGGACAGCCTAACTTCTCAGTTAGACTAACTTTTTGAAGTACTTAGCAGATGGCTCCCTTCTCAGTTTTTTTTTTCTTTTACTTTTTTTTCTTCCCAAAGCACTTGGATAAGTGATATTATGTTCCTCTCTATGTTCAAAGCTGAACTTAAAGTATCATTTTACTGTATCTGGAGCTTAATTCAGCAAGGCACTGAAGCAGTGACTTTAAACATGACTAACCCCCCTGAATATTGTAGGGATACTAATACAAGCAAATTTTTTGTCCTGTTTAGAATCCTTTAGTAAATTTGGGTTCTATGATGTACAGTCTTAAATTCTCCACACTTTCCAGGAAAGCCGTCCTAGTCCATGAAAACATTTTTAGGTATTTTGCAGGTGTGATGTGAAACAAATGCGAAGTTATTATCACAGCCTGTAATGAAAAGGTAATTTGTGCTTCTATATATAGAAATATAAAAATTTTTATGTTCTCTTTCGAGCTAACTTTTAAAAAAATATATACAAAATAAATAATAGCTGAATATAATAATAGTAAAAATATATAATTGGTCAAAATAATCTATGAAAACATTATCACCTCAATTATAATCTTAGCTGTGTTATTTCCTTATAACTAAATTTCTCAAAATTCAGAAACTCCCCCATTTCCAAGTATTAATAATTATGTCAAGGACAACATTTTCTTTTTGAGAAAAGAAGACCAGAGTGAGACAGTGAAATATATGACATCTTTGCTCTGTGAATAATTCTTGTATTTTTTGGTCTTTTGAATCCCACAAAATTTTCAGTAATTTTTTTTTTAATGTCAAAATTCCTTCTTTATGTGAGGAGGTGAAAATTTGCACGTATTTTTCTGTAATTGACTCACCATGTATTTTCCACTAGAAAGACTTTTGTAAACAAATATCTTCTCAGCAGTGAGTTAGAAAAATGTTCATATTTTAAGTATGCCTTTAAAATAATTTCAAAAGTGTTCTAGAAGCAGAAAGTAGGAAATGCCAACCCAGTTTTACTGATATGAAGTATAGTCTGAGGAAGAAAACCATGAATTTGAAATTATTTTTGCCTTTAATGGAAGCTACTAGAATGATGGATGTGGTTAGAATATCCAACAGAATGACTGTAGATTTAGGGAAATTGGATGGGTAAAAGGTGAAGAGAATTGACATGTTCTAAAGTGCAGGTATTTCTGAATCAGTTTTTAGTCTCTGTTGAGTGTTTCTTGAACAGCTGAATGTAAAAATTAATCGAGGTGGGATGATAGTCAGTGATGGCTACAAACCACAGTGTCCTACATGAGAACAGGACCATTAGTTCCTTGAGTACCTGTCTGTTATTTTAGCATTACACATTATCATCAAACTGTGTTGCTGCAGCAGCAGATGGTTAAATTCTTACACCTCAGAGCTTTCTGAACACTGTCAGCATTGCTAAAGAAGCCATTTAAATAATTAAAAAGTGTTCTGTATAATCGGAAATCTCATCTGGACAAAGAAATTTCTGATAAGGAAACTAATCAATAAATGCTTGTATGCATATCAGCAACCACAGCTTCTTATGCTTTATTATCCATGAACAATTCAGCCCTTTACACAAAATATGTAAGCTGAAAGCTTTAATTAGTATAATGTCACAGATCTGAGAAGAGTTTTGATCTAAATTATTTATCAGTAGAAATGTGACTGATAGATTGATTTAACTAGATTTTCCCAAATCCGATGTATTGAGAAAGAAAGCACAAAGAAAAAGCCCAACTTTCATCCACCAGTCTGGCTCTCTGTGGTGTGCAGATTGCAGCAGAGCCCTGACATGTCTCAGTTATAGTCAATATTAGTCTTACGTGGGAGTTGAGGTGAAAACCATAAAGAATTTTGTCAAAGGGCAGATGAGAGCTCTAGTTCTGTGGCTGAGCCTCCAGATCAGACAAGGAGTGGAGCAAACTTTGCCCTGATTACTTGGGGATTATAAGCACTGAAAGAATAAGTGGAGAAACAAAAGGCAGCATATAAAAAGATGAAAAATTGCTGAAGCCTCCTGCTAACAGTTGAGACCTTTCTTGTAGGGGATAACAGCCCCAGCGATTTACAAAATGTGTACAGAGCACACTGACAGGGAAAATGCCACCATTCCAGATGTGACAGCATATGGTAGGTGTGTTGGGACATGGTAAACAACTGGAACTGGGGGTTATGATTTATGCAGGATCCTGATGTTATTCTCCTAAAATCAACCATAAATATGATTTCCTTTTTGATAAGAATCACCTTCTATCAGAGTAATATGGTATATAACACAAGCATTGGCATGACAGCTGTTCTATAGTATTTCTGAGACAAAACTGGGAAAACAAATGTATCATCAACTAAATGGAACAGCAGCTTTCCCCTATACAAAGAGAAATAGTTTCTATAGTCAATCTGTTCTAAAATATCCTGCAAAATATTGAAATGTATTGTGCTCTGAAGCTTTTGTACTTTTGGAAACTGCTGGAAAAAAACTACCAGCTGTTACCTCTCTGGAGTAACTCCACATTCCACTGGTGTGAGAGTAGAATGGGTCCCTCCATGAAGAAGAGAGGTTAGTGTTGGCAGAGATATCCTGGGATAGGGAAGCTTGGAGTGTTTGGCAGTGTAGGGGAGAGAGAGATGGATGGGCAATAAGGCAGATTGTCAAAGCTTGTCTAGAAGAAAGAGGCAAAGAGTAAATGAATAGCAAAGAGTGAATTCCTGAAAGAAAGAACTCTTCAGTATATTAAAACTCACACATTGAAGCCTGGATGCTTTCTGTGAGTATTAAATAAAAAAAAAGAAAAAAACCCCAAGCGAACAAAAAACCCACCAAAAATTGTATTTATGTTAATTTGGATATATTACTTGCCTGTTCTATATTGTAAATAGCAAGGTTTATTTTCCTGTGGTTAAAAATATTGTAAATAACTAAATAGTAGCCAGGTACATGTTAAATGTGTTAAATGTGTTAAATGTATCGGATGTGTATAAAGTATACTAACACTCTGAAATCAGGAGAACTTGTCTTCTTGGCCTTTTGACCTAGGGTGGTAAAACAAATGTGGGTTATTTTTCTTCTCCACCCTGCATCATGTTGTGTGTGTTTTGTGTGTGTGGTCCTTAGTTCCAGCGTTTTCTGATATTCGAGTTATCATTGAGGAAAGAATGGGGGGAAATGCCTCATTTTGGAAAAACTCAATGGAGCTTGAGTAGGATGAAACAAGTAGCGGTCGGTAGAGAAGATGTAAAACCATCTCAAAGCCCTTTTGATTGCTTAGCCTGGAATTTCTGATGGTGACAGACATGTGTTGGACGAAACTCATGGAATAGGAGCTTCTGCTTGTGCAGAAGTCTTGAAAACCCTAGAAAAGAGAGTGAAGTCCTCTCTAAAACACTGTGAGTGTCCTGTAAAACCTTTTTGTTCCAGCTCAATTAAATTGAATTTTTCCGAAGAGGCTAATTCTGCCACCACAGGATTGGATCTGCAGTGCAATTCAATGAAATTGGAAACCAAGAATAGTGAAAAATTGATAAAGAATCAAACAGAACAAAAGCAAAAGCTAAGAACCTACCATATAAGAGAGGTTTTTAGCTACACAGAGAACAAAAGAAGTCCTAATAACATTACTTTTTCCTTACCAGACTGAAATAATATATCATAAATAATACATATTTCCCTTTTCTATTGAATAAATATTTCTGCTCTGTATTTGAAAAAATGAAACAAATACAGTCATTTCCAAGGCTGCCGATGAAATACTTTTCACATTAACAGTAAATCAGAAGCTGCAGCTCCTATAGTGGGCTAGTTTTAAAACAACAGATCTGAGCCACCTCCTGTCCCAAAGGTGAAAAATGAAAAGGGGGAGAAGCTTCCTAGTTTCTCACTGTTCATTTTTAATACAACTTAAAACAATTAGGAAATTCTAGATGATTGAAAGGCAAGAAAAAAATAAAAAAGGAGACAAATAATTCAGTATTTTAATTTAAAAAGTATACAAATGTGATGACTCCATTAGCTATATAAATCTCGTATTGATTCTGTGTAAACTAATCAAATAGTTTAAGTAGGACTGTATTTATAGAAGCTGATAAAGCAAAAGCAGTTATCTCCAATTACCCTTATTTTATGGTAGCCAAATACTACCCAAAATTATCCCTGGTGAGTTTACAAGTTAAACTCTTGGAGGATCAGTATTGCTTTATTATGTAGCATTGCTGAAAACACTTCTCAGGTAAATAATTCAGAAACAGACTTAAAATCTAGAGGGGCTTCAGAGCACAGGTATAAACATTTTGAAAAAGAGATAGCAGTATAATGTGGTGCCCTGGGCATGGAGGATATCACAGAGAAGAATTGGAACTGACAGTCACAGAGTACATGAAGAACAGATATAAGATAAGTAGAAGACTCTGATATGGCAGAAAATAGGAAAGTATCAGATGTTTGGATATAAAGTAGTAGAATCAATTTTTACTGGGATATAATGAACGCTTGGAGTAAACATTTAAAGGCTATGGTTAATTCTCTGATAAGAGAGAATTCATAGAAATCCCATTGCCTGGAATCTGTATGTGTTTGTGTGTATGTAAAAAAGAACAAAGAAAATATTGGCAGACCTTTTCTATGTAGAAACTGGGCAGATTGATCAATGAAGTACTATTATCATGTGGTGCTAAAAATACGTATAAATTTGCTGCATGTTAGTAGGCCCATGTGATCCTTCCAGTGGTTTCAGTAAATGCAAAAACAGACTACATGCATAACTATCCACCTACTGTGAGAAAGAATCAGTTCATTGACTGTTTATGGTCTGCTGGCTTACGAGTGCATCATTATTATTATTATTCTTATTTCCTAGAAATTTAAATCAGAAGGGACTATGAAATCACTGTTTTCTTGCCTAGATGTTGTCAGGAATCAGACATCCTTCACTAAGCCTGTATTATGCTTTTTAAAACTCAAATAATCAAATATAAAACGGCAAATAATCAACAACCTGATTTCCATGTAAATTTTTAGTCACAGTTCTATGCAAATGTTTCTGTAAAAATGGGGTTTTTCCAGAGAATACAGCAAGGCACAGAAATTAACGGAGCACTTTTAAATGAGAAAGCTGAGAAGTTATAGCATTGTGCAGGTATTTGACTTGTTCATTTGAGAGCTTAATGGATTTTTATAAAGTAAAATCATTCGGGATTTAAGGTCAGGAAAGTATAAGTATCCTTAGCCCATACATTTAGAAGGAAGAATCCAAGCAAAGAGAAAAATAAGGGGATGTGGATGCCAAAAGGGAAGACAGAGTCATCCTCAATAGATTGGGGACAAACAATCCTGTGACAGAGCCAGAATGATTGAAGTCAGTGGCTTTTTGCCCTTATCAGGAACTAGCAAGTTATGGGCTTGAAATCAACTGCAATGAGACTGGATTAGTCAGTTGGATTAGTTCAAAATGCTGCTTAATGGCACCATAAAGTATCCCAATGACTCCCTATTAGGAGTAAATCCTTAGCTGTAAATTATGATTGGGATTAAGCACAAGGCCGGTTGACAGTTGTCAGCAGAGAGGCAGGGACTTCCAGGTGCAGGGTGAACTCCTCTGCAAGAACTCTTTCCTGCCTGCTCATCCACCCACGCATTCAGACCACTGGAGCAAGGATTAATTCCAGCATTCTGGTAGCCATTTATCTCCAAGATGTATTAGAGACGGTTTTAAACAGTTAGAACAGCCTGCCTGAACAATATAGATCCAATCAGAGGATCTGAAAAACCATCTTGATATAACATCTTAGGTCATCCAAAAGTTGCTGCTGCTGGTCCTAGTGCCTTTTCTTTCTCTTTTAGAACATATCAAGATCTTAATTTATTATTAAAAAATCAGGAGGATGATGCTTTCAATTTTCCAAGATGCAGTACATAAATTTACTGGACTGGAAAAACATGCACTGACTTTTGTACAGTCACTTGAAAGCTTTAGAACTGGTGAAAGATTAGCTGATCTCTGCTATTCCTTGTCATTTAAAATCCAGCATTTCTGGAGTTAGCTTTAAAATGGATTAAAAATATATAGTTGAGGAAATTTATCTCCTAATAGCCAGAATACTTGCAGTTTAGGGATGCATTAAATCTACACTGAATATGCTTTTTGTGCAATGTAAAGCCAGATTTGAATTCAATTGCATGTTTTTACCAAAACAACACTCTATCATATTACCAAAGGTTAGAAGTTAACCTTTTACTGTTTACTGCTTTGTCTTCTAAACATTCTGGCTTGATTGCAGGCTTCTTTGTGCTGTCACTCTAAGACAAACACTTTGAGCTTGTTTATTCGTATTGACAACAGGTTTAAACAGGTTGGCATTGCTATACTGTGATCAAAGAAGTAATAATCTGTGGAATAACAATTCACAGAACATTCTCATTGTGTACTGTGCTTTCACGGATGCTGCACATTAAACTGAGTATCATACTTGGAGGACATCATTCAGAACCAGAAATCAAGAATCATAATATAATTTTCTCTCTTTGACTGGATATAAGGAAATTATACAAATGATAGTGGAAGCTGGCATTAAAATGCTGCGGCTAGACTTTAGTCATGACATCTTTTAAGCATGCCTTTCTGATTGTATATTGAAAACCAGGGAACAGTGAATCTCCCGAACAAGAAACACTAGCAAAAGGAGCACTTTCTAAATCAGAGATTGTTTAAGAGTATGGGTGTCTAATTGTTTATTTCCAGCCATTGATGGTGTACTTTTTATAACTATATGTGTACAATAGGATAGAATAATTCTCAAGGAGATTAAAATGAAATTTGTATATTTGAAATGTACACAAACCGGTATGAATTATTATCACAAACTAGAAGGGACTAAGAAGAAGCATTCATAATAAATCAAGGGGAAAAAAAAGCCTAACCATGTAGTAGAAAAGAAACCATGCCTTGAAGCTAAGTGGTGCAAAAGCCATCTGGTTTTACTTTATTCAGGGGTCAAGCATTCCTAATGTTTCAGTTTGCTCTCCTTTTTTAATCTCAAGTTATCATTTGAACAGTCAGAGATTGTTCAAATAGAATGACCTTAGAGCAACTTGGAAGTAACTTAGTTGAGAATTGTCAGTCTCCCTGACTGGGTAGTGGGAAGGAAGGGGCTCCTCTGGGGGCATCAAATCTAAATTGTTTCTGAAGATTTCTAACTGTGCTGTAACTCCAGAAGTCAAGGTAACTGCCTAATGTGGCAATACTTTCCTCAGGTGCCCAGACTAACGTGCTGTAATTTGAAAGGACTTCCAGCTTTTTATGTGTACCTCAGTGCATTCACACTTTCAGAAGAGAGTCTGGGCGTGACCTTCCTTCTGATTGATGTCCCTGAAGTGTCTGGGAGAGATGAACTGCTGCTAAGGCCAGCTTTCCAAAGATGTAGAGTAGAACCGTGAAAGACAATCATTTTGTGAAGCACTGAACTGGAAAGGACCAATTCGTATGAAAGACCTCTGGATGCCAAAGAGTTCAGTAATTCCTGAGTTTTCCGGAGAAAAATTCTAAAGAAAGAGATAGGACATTTGAACTGGAATGTCCTCTTCCAATCCAGTACCCCAAAGTGCGTGAAACATGTTCGCCTTGGGGTTCCACAGCCAATATGTTCTAAATTTCCTCTAATGGTAAAAAGTTACATTTAGGCAAATGCATCAGCATAATTCATAGAGAGCAAGTGTCACGTGGGATTAGGCTAATCATCAATCTATATCGGTATCCTATAGTGGCCAACAACAGATGTTTCAGAGGCAGATATGGAACCTCTGTAGTGAGAAATTCTATAATGCCATGTAAGGGTTTCTTTCTATCCAGGGCATAAATTCTTGACATATACTACTAATTTCTTGTAAAAAATTTGAATAAACGAGCATTTCGCCTAGTCTGAGGTAGTAGCAACATACCCTGTGAAAAGCATTGCAACTTCATTCCCTTTTGTCATTTAGAAGGGATTTTAGAATTATTTGAATGTCACTGGAAAAAAAAAATTGGGTCTATATTCCTACCAGCCTGGGACTTTTGTATGCTGGGTTAAGTTACACTGGCGGACAGCTTGAAACAAGCTATCTCAGAAGGCCACAGAAAATGGTGTGAAGGTGAAATAACATAGTCTTTCCTAGGGTAATAATGGCACTTCATTTCTTCAAGGTAGTACAGGAAAGAAACATAAGTTGTAACCAATTCCTATTTGCCCTTTTGAATGTCGTGCATTAGGTCTGCCTTACCATCTGACAGCAATCTACAGAAAGAAATGATACTTGCTTAGATGAAGCTATTACCTCTTTGTTATAAAAACCTCAGCTGTTTTATGAGAAGCAGGCAGGCAATATTTTCATGTGATTAAACTCAACTCTTCAGTATAATGGGAAATACAGAATATTTTTACACTCTTTTTGAATTACTACATCTTAGTACAATTTACTACCTTGCTGCAGTAACTAGAGGTGAGCCAAACCCGTGAGTTCAGCAAATCTGGGATGTGTCCAAATTTGTAAATAATTGGAGGGCATTTTGCCTATCTTACACTGAAGAAGAGGTGGAGACTGAAAATGGTTCTAGTTCATTTAAAAATACAGTTCTTGAAATATTTGATTCAAATACATATAAGCAGTGAATTTGTTTAAAGTCCTTTTTAACCTTCCATTGAAATGATCAAGCAGGCTAATGTGCCTCCATCTTACTGTATCTATTAAATTTACTAGTAAAAACTATATAAATCCTTAAATATTAAAGAGGCCAGAATCTGATCCAGAATTATCAGTTGTTGGTGCTGCTGCCAAAATGAAAGAACCTAATTTTTTTTATAAGTGAGAGACATAAGGAAAGAGCTCTGTTCTTGCCTTCCTTGTTACACAGAGGAAGGTTTCACACACCCATCAGGAAAAACCAGAAGGTCTATTGCTGCAGAAGCATAAGGGAAACCTGAAGATAGCATGATGAATGTGATCAACCCTGTTCCCTGAACTGGATTTTGCATGTTTGACCAGCACCAGGTACAGAAGGTGATACACTTTAGTACAGCTTTCATGCAAGACTTCTCTATTTTATCTAAGGTCAAATGTGATCCACAAATACTCGAGCTGAAATTTGCTCTCCAGAATGACATACTTCATTCCAAAAGAATGAGAAAGAGGGAGGGAAGTGACCTCTAATTGCTCTCAATTTTATGTAACCTATTGACACCACTGGTCTTATCAGTAGAGAAAAACCTTTAGGAAATGACTGGTTGTGTACAGTCTTTGAAGTTAAGTGAGGGAAGTGTGATTCACCAGGTTTGAAAATGTTTGCAAATCCATTGTCCTTCAAACTTGTAGAAATTCCCCTCTGATTTTCAGCTTAAGAAGAGTACATATTATACACTGGTTTCTAATTGTACTTCTTCCATTGCATTTGATGTGCAGGGACATGAATAAGCGCAGATTAAGCTACTCTGGTTTTTTTCCATTCAGTCTTAATTACCCTGATGACTTGTACATTTCCCAGTTGTAAAATAGGCTTGGCTTGTGGCAGATATTGCAACTTTGTTATGCTGATTTGTGCAGCATTGAACCTTATTGGTATAAAAAGAGGTGAATAAATTGTATATATAAACAATAGGAAAGGTAAAATTTATCTGAGGAACTTTAGCACATATTCTGATAATTATAGTTTACAAATTTTAAACAATAATAGAAAGCCTTAAGAAGGTCCACTGGTTTCTAATTTGGGTCAGAATGACTGAATCACAGAACCATAGACTTAATAGGGTTGGAAGGGACCTCTGGAAACCACCTTGTCCAACCGCTCTGCCAAGGCAGGGTCACCTAGAGCAGGTGACACAGCAGTGGGTCCAGGTGGGTTTTCAACATCTCCAGAGAGGGACACTCCATGACCTCCCTGGGCAGCCAGTTGCATTGCTCTATAAAGAAGTTCTTCTTCACGCTGAGGTGGGACTTCTCTGTTTTAGTTTATGGCCATTAATACCTGTCTTGTCACTTGGCACCACTGAAAAAATATGGCACCATTTTCCTGAAACTCTTCTTTGAGATATTTGTATGTATTGATGAAATCCCCTTTCAGTCTTCTCTAGACTAAAAATGCTCAGCTCCCTCAGTCTCTCCTCATAAGAGAGATGCTCTACATCCCTAACCATCTTTGTGGCCCCGCACTGGACCCTCTCCAGTAACTCCTTGTCTGCTTTGAACTGTGGAGACCAAAATTGAGCACAACACTCCAGATGTGGTCTCACTAGGGCTGAATAGAGGGGCAGGATCACCTCCCATGACCTTCTGGCCACACTTCCCAATGCACCCCAGGATACCGTTGGCACTCACAAGGGCACTGCCGGCTCATGGCCAACTTGTCACTCACCAGGACTCCCAGGTCCTTCTCTGCAGAGCTGCTCTCCAGCCTCCAACCTGTGCTGGTGCTTGGGGTTATTCCTCTCCAGGTACAGGACCCTACACTTACCCTTGTTGAACCTGAGTAAGTTCCTCTCCATTCAACTTTCCAGCCTATTAAGGTCCCACTTAATGGCAGCAGAGCCTTCAGCTTTATCAGCCACTCCCCTCAGTTTTGTATCATGGTCAAACTTGCTTGGGGCGCATTAGATCCCTTTGTCTACATTGTTAATAAACAAGTTGAATAAGTCTGGACCAAGTATTGATCCCTGACTACAGGCCTCCAGCTCCACTGATCGTGATCCTCTGAGCTCTGCCATTCAGCCGGGTCTTGATCTACCCCACAGTCCATTCATTCAACCCATATCCTGAGCTTAGCTATGAGGATGTTCTGGGAGACAATGCAGGTAGACAACATCTACTGCTCTCCTCTCTTCGATCCATCATGCCATGCCACCATAGAAGGCTATAAGAGTGGTCAAGCATGATTTACTTTTGGTGAATCCATGTTGACTATTCCTGATGATCTTCTTTTCTTTTATTTCCTTCTTGATGGCCTCCAAAATTATCTGCTCCATTATTTTTCCAGTGATGGAGGTGTGGCTGACTGGACTGTAGTTTCCTGGGTCCTCTTTCTTGCCCTTTTTGAAGATGGGAGTAACACTGGCCTTCCTCCAGTCACTGAACATTTTCTCCTGTTCTCTGTGATTTTTCAAAGATAATGGAGAGTGGCTTAACAACATCTGCCAGCTCCCTCAGCAACCATGGGTTCATTCCATCAGGGTCCAGGAACTGATGTGTGTTAGTATATGTATAATGAAGAAGTAATTTGAAAAATATCAGACGTTCAGAAACAAGTGTGCTACTTATTGCATATTCCCGGTACCTGCTCATAAATGATACATTTTTAAATGGTTAAGCCATGTGTGAGGTAGCAATCTTCCCTAATTCTTCCCTAATCCCTTTCAGGCTCAGTTGCAGACACAGAGACAGTCGAAGAACTGAGCTAGTCAAAGCGAAATGAGAACAGAATATTTAACATTTAAGGATAAAAGAAAAAATACCTGTGAATAAGGGGTGTAGAATTGAACAGTAACTGCTGTGAATGAGTACATCTAATCATTGCCTTGATAAACTGGGCTGTGTATGTGGAATGTCCTCAAACCTTTATCACTTTGCATACATGTTGCATGTCTTTGTTTTAGCAAAACTGAGGAGTCCAGATATCTGCTAAACAAAATAGCCAATTTCAGGTACTGTGGAGACCTCGGCTAATTTAAGTGCATCCCTTTGTTGTATTTGGAAATGAATCCAAGTTCTAAGATACCTGTTGCATATCATAGGGTCTTTTCTAAAGGATGAGAGACCATCTCTCCACAAAGGAAAGTCAGCAACAAGTTCACATTCATGCATCAAAATACATAGTGATAAATGTTAATTAAATTCTTATGTATTAACAAGAAACAGGCAACTCTGCATGATGAATTTCAGAAGAACTAGTTGTGATGAATTTTCTTATTATTTATCCATAATTCCAAAAAATTGAAAACCCTGGTTTTTCAAAGTAGAATTTCAGTGTTCTCTCTATGTACCGAGTGTTTTGTTTATCAAGGACAGTTTCATATACTAGATTTGCTGTTTGAGAGGACAGGTAAGTAAAAAATTTGTTTCACCTGACTTGCTAAAAAGTGGAAAAAATATGACTGATGAAAATTGCATCCATAACATATATATTGATATTTTTGTATGCTGGATATTTTACAACACATGTGTAATCTCTACACATATTTTAAAGTGGCATTCCCTGGTAAATCTAAACCTGCTTCTTTATCATGGTCTCCAAAGCGTCCAGTAAAACTACAGCTTTATTTCTAAGGAAAATGAAAGGCTACTGAAGGTTGCAAACAGAACATTACAGTACTAAAAATATATAAATCTTCGGGGTATATGGTAAAGACAAGAAGCCACATTCAGTGCTTAATATTGTTAGCTGAATTACTTTGTATTATTGGCCAAAAATATGCCTTATGATGTTACGAAAGTTGTTTGATGTTATATCTCTTTACCTGTGTGTGTGCACATGCTTATACATACATATGTACATATCAAGTCCTCTTGTTATTTTCATGTTCTTTTATGATCTTCTCTTTGTTTTCATCTTTCTAATTAAGATCATAATCTTTAGTTTTTTTGGAACTCATATTTGCTGTTACTGAAGTTTGCCTTGGGTCTAGTGTGGACCTGGAGGAAACAGATGGAAAAAGCACCTTACTGCTCTGGAAATTGTAATATCTGCTGGCAACTGCTTATTGTGTTCCAGGAGGGCTGGTGCAGCTCTAAGTCTCTTCAGGAACTGGGAAATATTTTCTGCCATGATGTAATGGTCAGGGTGAGGGCAGAAAAAAAAAAATGATTCTGTGAAAAAATTCTTACGAGCAGAGGTAGATCAAGGCCTGATGGCTAAAAGGTGAGAATGGACAGAATTCACTGTATTGGATGATTTCTCCCCAGCTTTCTCTTTTTCTAGACATGAGGGCACAGGACTTGCACTCAAGTGTGGTTTGAGGAATGCAGAAAACGTATACCACCACACAGGAATACAGCAACAGATGCCAGATCTGATAATAGACCACCATTTTCTATAGTCTTAATGTAAAAGGCAACTGACTTTTATGGCATGTATATGCCTTTCCCAATGTAGGCCAGAGGAGTTGAGTGAGGGAAGGCACTTGACCTGTAGTTGCTTAGAGACAAGAAACAACTGAAGTTACATGAAGTTTTTTTTGTTTGGTTTTTTTTCAGCTGTGGACAAAGTATTAACCTTTTCTCATTTTTATGAACATTCAGTTAATATTTATTCCTCCAAAGTACCTATAAAAGCAAGGTTAAAGACAGCTTTTAGGAAAAGTGTAGCTCATGTAAAATGAAAACAAGAACAAAAAGCACAGAGGGAAAAAAAAAACAAAAGAAAAAATACAGCACATTTTTCTTCTCTAATTTTCAAGACTGAAGAAAATCTGTAATTAACAGTGGTAGCAACACCCTTGCATGTTAGAGGATATATTCTCTGGTTTCAGATTTGCACATCTTTCTCCTGGACTTCATAGGTCTCATTTGCTGAACAGAAATGAATGTACAATTTTGAAAGGCTTACAGGAACTGTCCAACAAAAGTGTATAGACATAGGAAAATTTGAAATCACCGAGCAGTAAAGAGGAGACAGCTTGCAAAAGAGCAGGACTACTTTAAACTACAGTGCCTTTTATTTGTATGGAATTTACCTTGACTTCAAAAATTTTAAGCAACAAATGTATGTGGGTATCCAATGTTTTGTTTCCTTAGTGATTTCTGTCATTAAGGTACTGATGTTTTCTACTACTATTCAGGAAGTTTACAACTTTCCACTGAATTTTGAGTTATGCATTAATTCCAATCAAATAACAGTATATTTTGGCATACCTATTGTGTTCCTAGTGATTTTTGAAAGATCATTTAAACAACAAATAACTTTGTGAAAAATGATTTCAGTAAACTTACAGTGGTATAAAAAGTGGACATCGTGTTTAAGTAGTACTACTTTAGGAAGTTTTGCTTCTGAAAGAAAAAAAAATCTGTTATAATGCACAGTTCTCCTAGGATATCTTGTAAGTTTGGTAGCTCTTGGATCAGCAGAAAATTAACTCCAGATTTCAACAGCAGTTTTTCACCAATTGGTGACGATTAGCCTGAGGGTGGCCAACTGGCTCTACCTCTTCCTTCAGCACCAATAAGTCAGCCAAGATGGAAGGGCCTCTCAGCACTTTGAACACGCTGAGACCTGACAAAGGGTGCTACCACACAGAGGGCTGCACTGGTGAAATCAGTCTGCTTCAGTGGAGTAGCTCTAGATCTGTCACAATCCTGCAAAGCCCCTTGATCAAAGAGCCTGATTGCCTGGTCATGGCTGAATGGACAGGCTCTTCATGACCCTGCCAGAAGTGTTTAGCCAAGCCATATGTTTCTAATTCAAGAACTTAGGGTCCAGAGATACTTTCCAAGAATGTAGCTAATAAATGAAAGTGGTTGAACTTACTGTACTAACCTGTGTTTGCACAAAATACAGAAGGGTGAGACATGTGGCTTTACAGACAAAATAATGAATAATGAAGGGTTTGCGGTTTGTTTTGTGGGTTTTATAAAGAGAAAAAATGGCCATTGTGATGAACTTGTAAGGTAGAATATGGATTTTTTCTTCTCTTTTATTCATAAACTGCGTATTAGGAAAGGCCAATGATTTTGTGCTATATCTCATATGCTAAATAAAGATATAACGAATTAGCTTCTTTTCTGAAAGTCAGGTTTCAGTTTTCATGGCTACTGTATTGTCTTCCTCTCTTCCAGTAAGCTGATATACTCAACAGCAGAAAGCTGATTTATCCCTAAACACTGTGGCCTGTGTATTCAAACATGACAGCTCTTTGCAGCATTTAGTTACCTAAATAACCATGTTTCAGTCTTCAGAAATACTTAACATTCATAGCTCAAGTTGACTCTGATGGAACTGGAAGAAGCACCTTAAGAAATGTTTTCTATTTAGTCAGATGTACATATATGCTGCGTACATGACCAGTTGATCTAATTCTTATTTATATAGTTACAAATATGTACAAATATATATATACACACACATATATCTACACACATATATTTAAATGAAAATGCCATTTGTAAATATTTGCTCTTACTTTGGGAACACAATATATATGAAATCATGAAAGAGAACAGATCTAAGTTCTGTGGCTCTTTTTTTCCGCTGTGAAAATCAAAGTGATATTTGGTCAGACAATCCATCTGCTTCAAAGTAGTTGCTTTATGTGGCAATGCTGGCTGATACCACCACATTTGGCATGTTTGGAACTGGGGAATTAAGTCCCCACTGCGTAGTAGTCTTTTCCAGTAGTCTGCTGTGACAGTTAGATTACTGAAGACTATTTAAGGAATGCTAGAAGCCTTGGGAACCCAAACCTTACTGTGTGCTACAGGGAATCCTTCCTGAAACTTTGCCTTTTAAGTATGCCAGCACGCAGCAAGAGTTTGAAAAATCTTATTTATACCTCAGGAGCAGCCCTGAGTATAGGAGCCTTGGGATCAAGAAAGTGATCCATCAGTTTTGTACATCCCTCATCCCTCATTTCTTGCCTTCTATCTCCTATCCTCCAAGACTTTTTTCTTCCTTTGTAATATATTCACAAAATATTGGATAAGAAACTTTTGCTGTGAGAATGTGTAGACATTCAAATATGCATAATGCACATCCTAATAATTTATTCCTATATAAAATCTTTAAGAATTGTAGGCATGTAGTAAGCATGCACTAATTGAAATATGGAGGCACTAAACACCTACTGAGAACACTTAATTTTTTAAAACATTACCATGGTAGCAATGTGTGCCTTGTAATTTTAGATAATATGTTTCTGGCTACCAGTTTGCTTCTGAGCTCTATAATGTGAGAACAAATGCAAATGTAAGCCTCTATCTATTCTTATGGTCATATGTCATCCTAGCCAATTGGGCAATAAAACAGCGGGACCAGACTGCTGTTAAATAATACAAAATGTGATGCATGAATATGGAGGTAAATGTGTGTCTATATAAGTTATGCCTATCCAAAATTGGTCTGCTTTGCATTTCAGAGGTAAAAAGCCAAATTTAATGAATAGAATAAGCATTTTGTACAAGTCAGCATTCTCTGTGACATTTTAAATTTATGAACAGTTGCTCTGTGTCTTCAAGAACTAACTTAAACGCCAGATTAGTGGCTATAAGATAGACATTGTGGCTGACACAGATAAATCAGGCAGAATGTGACAAAAAGCAGAGCTATTGCAGAGTTTGTCAATATTGTATATATATATGTTGATACATAAACGAAGTACATGCACATACACACATGAAAAGCTGTATAAGCCTATAATTCTAAAGATACCATGGGGCCAATTTTCCTAAATTTCAGCATTATGGTGTCTCCTAATCCACCTAAAAATAATTCTAGTTTATTATAAACTAGAATTTTTCATTAATATCTGAATATAACATCAGAAATAGAGAGCTCAATATTTTTCAACAAAATGGAGTAACCCCCTTCAGTCTCTTCATTATCATATATTAAAAAGCAGTGGGATTTTCTAAAAAAGTGGCATTACTTAGATAACTTTACATAACAAATTATAAAGAGGAAAGAAGCCTGATTTTCCCATTTCATGTATGAAAGCAAGTGCATTTCTCTAACTTGCACTAATTCTTTTTTACAGGATTGGCAAGGAAAGGGCATGGTAGAAGTTAACTTTTTGTCCTTCTGGAACAAAATATATGATCAGCTCTGAAATTTCCAGAGAGAGGCTCCATTGTCCTGAATGAGTGCGCTTGAGATCGCTCAAAAATCACCAGCAAGGGTATGAGCAAAAGTCAGATTTAATATTAGACTACAAAGTACAACAGATTCGTTGGCAAGATTCACTCTGCTTACAAAGGGCAACTAAGGCACAACAAGGGGAAAGCAAGCAACAACAAAACCAAACAAAATCCAGGCATTCAAAACAGAAATGAATTGAAACTACCTAGGGGGGTGTGTGTGTGTCCGGGTGGAAAGACAATGTAAACAAGGATGAAAAGGAATGCGGCCTAAAGCTTAACAGCACTTAAACTTGACAGTACTTTAACTTAACTTATACCTTAATTTATATCTTAACAATACCTTAATTTATATCTTAACAATCTAACATAGACATAACACTTAACAGCACTTAGCCTAAATTGTAACTATAACTTAACTTCCAGATTTGCTCTAGCATATGTGCAGGGGCATGCACGCAGACAGGAAGAGTCAGTGCAAGATAAGGTACCTGTGGAAAAATTTCCCTCAGAGGTCAGTGAAAATACCAACTTCAGATGCTTTTGCATCTCCCAATGGGCAAAGGATTGGGCCTTGAGGCATGAGGGTATCGGCCCAGGACACATTGTGGTTCAGCGATCCTCCAGGAAGAGCAAACCTGAGGGTTTGCTGGCTCTGAGAGATGTCCCACCCAGAAGGAGATTGCTGCTCACAGCCTGCAGTGGCCCAGGAGAGCTCAAAGGGCCCCATCTTGGACCGCTGTTTATAGGGTCACAAGGGAGTGGGCTTTAGTCATAGCAGTGTTTCATCCTGGCCACAGTTTGGGTTGGTACTTTCTTTGAAAGTGTGAGAATAGAAATGTTATGCCATTCAGGCCAGAGAAATATTTTCTAAGGCTAGTCATGAGAAAAACAGAAGCTTGTTAGGAGTTCCTGGGAGGGACAGTGTTTGTGATAAGCTCAGAAAGAGCTGAGCCCAGGTGGTGTTTTCAAGGATGAGGCCTAACAAGCATTTTCTCAGATCACACCACAACCTGGGGGAGTATGCACCACCACATACATCCAGACTGAAATACATAACATTCGATTCATCTGTATACTCCTTGTTGTAGTAACTCTGCTGTGTTCTTGCACAACAAAATCTCAGTTAGCACACATTCATGTGCATCCACAAACCAAAGCACAGGAAACAAGAAAGTCATAAAGATCTCAGTGAAAAAGTGCTGACTGGAGTTTTTCTTTTGGTTTTTTGGTTGATTATGGGGGTTTTGTTGGTTTTTTTGATTTGGTTTGGTTTGGTTTGGTTTGGTAAAGAAGCAGAATGTCTGTCCATACAGGGAAGGTTATCAAGATTACAAATACAAATCTTATCTTTCAATTGTATATACACAGGTATGAGGCAGATATGCAATAAATCAATCCAGTGCTCCATTTATTGTAAGTACGTATAAGAACAAGTCTTGATTTCTAAAAATCTTTCATGTACTGTCTTTCACTTTGGCTTTAAGGGAGACATTGCACTCATAGGAAAAATATAATTCAAAACCTTTCCAAATATCTGTTAATACTTTTCTGCAGATTAAGGAAAATCACTGCTCTACAGATTAAATGACAGGGTCATCCAGGAAGACTGGTAGTTCTCACTTAAATAAAATACATTATAAATTACATTGCAGCTCTCCAGCATAGAATAAATTGGAGTAATTTGAATATTGTTTGAGATACAAACAGAAAGGAAACTGCTGTAGGAATGTGAGATGTGTTTGTATATCTACCCAAAAAAAAGCACTGAGAGGTCTGTATTTGGAGTACATGTGTGCCTTGATGTGGTTGGTCTTCCCTGAATCCCCCAAAGACTGTTTTATTTTCATTCATGTCTGGCCCGAGGGTTTGTCCTACAAGACAACTCTGGCACTACTTGTATTTCGTGATGAGCCAGTTCAGCTCACCAGGCTGGCAAGAAACTATTATCTTTTTGTGCTTTTCCCTCAGTTTGTTTAGGGACCTCTGCTGGATTATAGGAGAGTTAGGAAGACCCAAAACTGGCAGAAAATAAGAAGACAGACCACAGACCATATTTTCGCGTAATGGAACCTCATGATCTTGTTGGGCTATGCCCCGCAGTGTACCTCACAAAACCCCAGAAGCTTTATCAAAGTGCCTAAACCCCTGTTTTTTATCAAGATATTCTAATTGTCTCTCCAGGGTCCTGCACAGTGAGTAAAAGCTTTGTGATTGACTTCAGTGAGGATAATAGCTTGGAGACACTAGTGTGTTTAAAGGGGTGTCTGAGCTTGCATTGGGTGAAGGCTAAAGTGGATGTACTGTGTTAAAATACCATAGCAACTTGCAGAGTCAAGGACTTGGAAATAGTTATACTCTAGATCTTCTATATTGAAGGTTTGACCTTTGTTTCCTCAAAAGTCAGGGTACCACCATAGGTAGGGGATAAATGAGATAAATGCAAATGGTTGGTCATCAGAGCTCAGCTCAGCTTGATTTTCATTCCATTACTTTCCAGACTTTCTTACCTGAAGGTGGAAAATATTTGCACCCAGAACCAGCTTTTGTACAGAGATATGTCTTGTCTGGTTCTTGATTTCTGTTTAGCAAAATTATTTAGTGAGTCAGTTTGAGATTGAAGCCTTAAGAAGCATAACACAATGAGACATATTGTTCCATCTTAATATTCTGTGTAGTGCCTGAAGTTAGCAAGCGCTCGGAAGACTTGAACTTCTGAACCTATTTCTAACAGGAGACAATTGTCATTATTTTTGCAGTGCAGCAAAGCAAAGCAAAGAAACAACTCTTGTACTCAAACAAGAATAAAAGAAGACACAGGTAGATAAGAACAGTAAGGTTACAGAATTAAAACAAAGCCAAAGGGAAATGGAAGGCAAGCAAGTTCGAAATTCTGGTTGCTGCTCTGCTGTGTGCTCTTCCATTTTACAGCTAGCCTTGTCCCCTGTGATTTGCTTCCCTCACTTAGGCATGCCAGTACTACTCCAAACACCAAGTGCGGAACATAACAGGATGAGTGTAATGAGAAATCTGCCAGTGTGTCACTTCTGTCTCTGCCAAAATAGAGGTTAAAATCTGCTTTCAGGCTGCTCATTCTAGACAGAATGCCTTTTCCGTCCTGCTTCAGAACTGCATAACACCAGGAATGCCAAGCACAGCTAAGGAGCTTGGCTTCAGTGCTGTCATTACTCTCCTGCCTCTTTGCCTGCTGCCCGTGTTGGCCCAGGTGCTCACCATGTTGTGGGCATTCCTGAAGGGCTCCTGTGGGTAGTGAATAGCCCCGGAGGAGTGTTAAATCCTTGAGAATGTAGCAACACGAAGCTGTAACTCTCTGGATGCATGGGCTTTTGCAGAGATTAATCTATAGATGTCTCCTGCTGATTGGAGTTATTCTTTTTAACAAGTAACAAAGAATTTGAAAAATTCAAAAGTTAATCTGCAAAATAATTAAGAAGTCCCTCTAATGTTGCATTCCTCTTTGAGAACAGTTAAATCAAACTAGCTAGAGAGCCACACACATTAGGTTTATGTGGCAAGGTTTTGGTACTGAGGGGCTACAGGGCTGGCTTCTGTGGGAAGTTGCCAGAAGCTTCCTCCATGTATGACAGAGCCAATGCCGGACAGCTCCAAGATGGATCCACTGCTGGCCAAAGCCAAGTCCATCAGCAATGGTGGTAGCACCTCTGGGACAACAAAGTTAAGAAGGGGAAAAAACCCTGTGCATTGTGCAGATGGAGAGAGAAGTGAAAATATATAAGATAAACAGCCCTGCAGACACCAATGTCAATTGAGTAGGAGGGGGAGGAGGTGCTCCAGGTGCTGGAGCAGAGATTCCCCTTCAGGCCGTGGTGCAGACCATGGTGAGACAACTGTGCCTCTGCAGCCCATGGAGGTCCATGGTGGTGCAGAGATCCACCTACAGGCCGTGAAAGACCCATGCTGGAGAAGGTGGATGTCCAAAGGACGCTGTGGCCCTGTGGGAAGCCCATGCTGGATTAGGCTCCTGGCAGGACCTGTGGACCCATGGAAAGAGGAGCCCACAGTGTAGCAGGTTTGATGAACCTGGGGAAGAGACCCAGACTGGAGCATTTAGTGAAGAACTGCAGCCCTTGGGAAGGGCTCCCATTGCAGAAGCTGGTGGAGGACTGTCTCCCATGGGAGGGACCCCGCAGTGGAACAGAAGAAGAGTGTGAGGACTCCTCCCTCTGCGGAGGAAGGAGTGGCAGAGTGTGATGAACTGACCACAGCCCCATTCCCCATCTGCCTGTGCTGCTGCAGAGGCATTTGTTATTTACTATGTCTTCAAAGCAATCACCACACGCATGGAAGCACTGCTTCCTGGAAAATAGCCAGACATTGCCTGCTGATGGGAAGTAGGCAACAAATCTTTCATATTCCTTTGTTTCCACACATGACCTTTGATTTTGCATTATTAAACTGCCTTTATCTTGACCATGACTTTTTAAATTTTATTTTCTCCCCCCATCCTTCTAAGGAAGAGAGTAATAGACTGACTTGATGAGCACCTGTTGTCACACCACCACCCAAACCCAAAGCAAATCATGTGTCTCAACAGGTCTCTTGGGTCTAAGTAACCACTAATAAAATTGCAGAGTGCTGTGGCTGAAGTTCTAAGAGGAAAAGTAAAAGTCTAAAGTATTTCAGACATATTATGAGAAAAATCTAAGTGCCCAAGCATGCAGAATCATCAGGTATAAAGAGCAGCATCATTGGCCACTTTACTTTTAAACAACTTTTGATGTTTCCCACGCAGATAAAAGAAAATTTGTATTAAGGTCAAGTCTTGCATTTGATTCACTTTTTGGAGCTGTTTATTTGATTCTGAATTATTCAAGTTAGCTTGCACTATTTCTTATACTGATTATCTAATGAAAGTATCCTTTGTTCAACTCCATATTTCCATTTTCGCTTTGTTGATTTTTCATGTATGATTAACACAACCTTTAGAAAATTGTACCACTACAGAGCATCTCATTCTGTAAAATGAGTTTTCTTAATCTGATGCTTTTGTATCTTTGTAATTCTTTGAGTTAGATTATTAAATTATACCATTCTTCTTCAACTTCCAAATCACATAGAAAAGCCACATGAGATGCCTCACAGTATTGCCTACTGGATGTGCTTGAAGCTTCATATTCTTATTCATAAATTCCTCACATTATTTTTAGAAAATTGCTGCTGTGTTATATATGGCTTTTTATGGAGCTGTATCTTACAGCCAGTTCAGTATTAAAAATAAAAATGTAAAACTGAATTGTCCACTTAAACTGAAATTCTCTTTTATGAAGCATAGGTCATTTTTTTTTATACAACAGTATTGGCAGAATGAGTCATCCTTCTGAGAATATAGCTAAATTGTGCTGTGGTTAACTGAGTGTAAGCTGCTTTCTGAATGTTTTGCCTCTTACATCCTCACCTCTGGTCTAAAAAGAATATCTCAGAAGATGTGTAGCGTTTCAATCTACAATTCTTCCAACTGTGCCTACATACTATTCTCCTTTCACCACACAGTAAGAACAAAAAGCATTTCTTAAATCAAAGTCTGGGATACAAACACCTTACGCCATATTAGACAGGGCAGGAAACAGGTCAAGCTGAGCAACCGGTAATACTCAGTGAATATTTGTTCCAATTCAAAAGCCAGTTCTAAAAGGAGTGTTTTTGTGAGCCTGTTCTGGTCTCTGCAAAGGTATATTTAAGCACTTGAGCATCAGTAGTGTGCCCGTTCAAACAGTGGTGTCTTACTTCAAACATAGACCGTGAAATAGAATTTGGAATTTTGTATTTTATTGTTCATGCAGAGCTCAAGTGATATTGTTTCTGCAACCTGAAAGAAAGGTTTATGTAATAACCACGCCGAAGTACAATATATGGGAAAGAAGTAGTCAGATATCGAGGTGTGCTGTAAATAAAATGTGTTTCTATACTCAGACTGTGTTTATATGTGTTTATACACTACAGTACAGGCTCTGTTCTAGAACCCACACAGGTCACATTTGAATAGTTTTTTTCTTTGCGATCCACTTCAAGTTTCCCAGCAAGGCCGTTCCCATATTATATAAGCTACAAAGGGCTGACACAAGTAGCCATAGTTTCCTTGAATACCAGGGACAGCAGGAACATTTATTTAGGTCCTTCCTCTTCATTTTCACCATCAAAGTGAAATGTTTAGTACCTTAGCTTTTTATCACACAGAATAGTGGGGTAATAAGCCAAGAAATGATGAGGTTTCTTTTTTCAGATAAAAAATTCTTGTCAGCAGAAACAGTGCCCAAATGGATTGTTCATTCAAATGCAAAATGATGATCATTTGATCAGCATTGTTTTGTTTTTAATGTTCACTATGATCACCACTGTAAAAAAATTATGATGGAAAAATTCTTATCGAACTTTAACGAGCCTAATGATATTCTCTCTATTTGGCATGTAAGTCATATTTTTACATTGAATTTTAGTCTGAAACATCTTATGATATGAAAATCCATTAATTTCCTGTGGAAATTCAACATTATTTCCCTGAGAAATTCTGGGGACAGGTGTGTGTTTGTGGTAAGCTTGCAGATAGTGCACAAAGAAAAAGAAAAGCAGTTTCCTTGAATAAATTCACTGAATGATACAACTTCCTTCTAATTAGTCTACCAAAAATAGTAGTGGAAGGACTTCTTAGGCCTATCCCAGAAGTTTCAGATGAATGAGAATTCCATCGATTTGGAATGCACAGAATCAAGGGTGCAGGATAGAACCCTTAAATGAGTTACGTGCCTTTAACCATGGGGAATCTCCAAAGGAGATATAGTTTAAAGCAAGACAGTAAAGAAATCTATATAAACACCACCAGTCATGTTTGGGACAGACTAGGACTATAACAAATCATAAGATGAATTTGTTTACTATCTGACAGTATTTATATAACATAGTGCATATATCTTCTCTGTATTCTTTATTTGATAGACCTACTTCACTATCACCAACCCCTAGAATTCTATTGTAAGCATTTTGACAAATTTAAAGTATCTTTTATCTTAACCTTTTTCTCTGAATCCCGGCAATGTAGATGCAAATGTAAATTTCCTACACAAAGGATATTTAAAGAGAATCCTGTTGTCCAAACAGTTTATATTTATGGTGTTTGAATTTAAATCAATGAAATAAACTCAGTCAATCCCCTTACACTGAATAAAGCTTTGTATCACATTATTTTTGTTCTTTGCTTTTCTTCTGCACTTTTCTTCCAAAAGGATTTAAATATATACATGTATTTTCAGTCAGAACAAGGATTCATCAAAAGGTTTTGGTGTAACTTTCATACCTCTCTCTCATTTTTGATTGATAGATATATTTGAATCAGTAAAATTAGTGTATTAGACGGTCACTCTTTTCTTCCAAAACCAAAATACTCAAAGGAAAAAAAATAGTCTTTTCATGATACAAACAGATCAACATTTCAGTTCCTACTCTTGGTGATTTGGCAGTTCTAAAGAGGGAAGCACTTAAACACTCAACAGTAAAAGCAAAATATCCATCTTTACTTTGAGTGTCTGTTATCAATAGAAATGTCCAGCAAAAGAAGATATGACTACTCTAAAGGAAATATTCTGCAGCAAAGCTTACAAAGGATGCATTTTGATTCTTGAACTCCCTGTTATAAATAAGATAGTACATACCAGTAAAGTTCTAGCACTGGAAGAAATAAGCAACAAAATAGAAATAAGCTTTATATCAAAGTCCTATGAGGTGTAAGTTGATCCAATCACAGAAAAAATGTATTATTATAGACAGAGAAAAGGATGTGAAAGAACTCTGTTCCACCTAATTTATGAAACAATCAGAATACCTTTTTTTAATAAGCAAATTTTGTATAATAATTCCAACCTTTCTACTTCATTTCACAATGCGCTGAGCCTGGCTGGGATGGAGTTAACTTCTTTTATAGCAGTCCATATGGTGCTGTGATTTACATTTGGGTCTAAAACAGACTTGATAACATAGCAGTGTTTTGGTTATTGCTGATCAGGGCTGGCACAGCATCAAGGCTTTTTTTCTTCCTCTCCCAAGAGAATAGGCTGGGAGTGGACGAGAGGTATGGAGGGGACACAGCTGGGACAGCTGACCAAAGGGATACCCCTATACCATAAGAGGTTGCACTGAGAAATTGAAGATAGGGGGAAAGAGGAAGAAATGGGAAGATGCCTGTGGTTATGATGTTTATCTTCCAAAGTACCTGTTACACCTGTTGAGGTTCTGTTTTTAAGGGAATGGTCTGATACTTGCCTGAAGATTGGAAACAGTGAATGAATTTATCTTTTTGCTTTGTTTATTAAATTGTCATTATTTAGATCCATGAGTCTTATTTTCCTTCTATTTCTTCCTCATCCCACAGGAGATTGAGAAGGAGGATGGGTGGGATTTTGGCTGCTGGTTAGGGTCAGTCTACCACACAGAAAAATATAATTTTGTATTAAAGAAGTCCAATCTATCCATCTTGGTCAATAGGGAAATCGTTAATATTAATATGTAAAACCACAAGAACAGCTCCATTATCTTTAGTGTCCCAGTGTTTGCATAAAATTCAGTGTAAGTCAGTGGGGCCCTAAATTAGTCTTAAATACAAAAAAAAGTGGGTAGCAGAACAAAGCTTTGTGGTGATTATTTCAGCCACGTGCCATGAAGAATTGTATGGTTTTCATCCTAATTTTTTCAACTATCTTCTGTATTAAAAACCTGTTTCCTGTGGAAGCATCAAGATGTGTCTGCCCACAAGAACAGAGTAACCCATGAACTGAAGTAGAAATTTGAGGAGTTTTCCCCCAATTTTATTTTTTTGCACCACATTGGCAATTGAAAAGTGTATGGAAAATTGCCAGTTTTGTGGACTTGATATAAATGAAACACTTCAAGGAATCACGGTTAGAATCTGAAAACTGCAAAGGAGCGTGTTACAGGTAAAGTATGATGGAAGTTAGACAACATATACTCATGAAGGGAGGACATTCTTGTCTCCAACTTCAGCCTTATAAAAGAGTTAAGTGTCTCTTATAAGCTAATTGTGTGGGTTGTCATTGTCCGTAGTGAAACAAAGCCATCTCTAAAAGGGGATTCATCCCAGTTGTCTTTAATGAAAATATTAAAATGGGGTGAATCAGATTTGTCTTTCACTGGGCTGCAAAGGAACCTGGGGCAATTTGTTTGGATTAATTGCTTAAACTGTTAAAGCGAAGTGAGACCGTTCCCAGCCTACAAAAATGAAAGGCCTATTGGTTTCTGGTACACCTGCAAGACAGCACCTATCTGAATAAATCTGAGTTTCTTTTTACTTATAATTTCTGTGCTTGTGGTCTGGTTCTGATCTCTGCAGTTGGATGTTAAAATATCCACTGACTTTTCTAAGTTACCCAATATTCCCATTTTCCACTCGGCAGATGGAAAGATGGACAGGAGATTATCTGTAACAGATCACTGTTAGCCTAAGATAATGCAGCCTCTAGATTTTTTTACCTACCTCCACCTGGGTCAGGGATGAAGGGTGGTTCTATGCAGTTAATCAGTGTATGATAAAAAAAGAGAATCTAATTGGAACAATTTTGCCCTCTTCATCTCTGGAAGTACAGCTCAATCATACATTAAAGGTCAAAAGCACTTCAAAACTTAAAGGAAAAATAAAGTCACTTAAATCAATGTATAAATTTATTTTAAATATAGGCACACTGATGAAGACTTAGAGAGGATCAGTTTTTCTTCCTCGTGAAGTATAGAAGAAATATCCAACATTTTAATTTGAAATAAAAGTCAATTACAGATAAAAATCCCAACCAACCAAACAAATTAAAACAAAGTAACAGGAATTTATTTTATTTCATTTTATTCTATGAAACTGTGAATAACAACAGCCTATGAAAATACAAATTATAAGATTAGGAGACAATATTTTCACAGTATCCCAGTACCTTAAATAATTCTACAAGCACCAGTGAACTAAATCACACAGCCCAGCTGTCAGTTTGGAAAATATCATTGCTGTTTTAATGAGAAGTCTGCCTTTTCCTGAGGAAATTCCATGGCTCTTCTATCTTAGAACAAACATGATGTGACTTCAATTCAGTATTTATCTACAGAAGTATTTTTACAAGATTAAAAGTTGTTTCAATTTTTCTTCTGTCTCTGTGTATCTCTGTGTCTCTGTTTTCTCTGTTAATTATTCATCAAAAAGAGAAAAAGTTGTTGCTCTACTAAGTGATCATCACTCCTAATTTCTTCTAACCAATAGTTTTAGAATACTTATGTTTTGACTATAATGCTGCTGAGACCCTATGACTCTTCATTTACTATGTTGTTGATGCAGAAATCTCTTTCATTCTGATATTTCATCAATTAATTGTACCGATTTGAGTGATAAGGGTGACAGAGTAGAGAAAAGGGAGAAACATCATAGAAGTGAGATTTCTTGTCTTATGAACTAGTCTACAAGGTGTAAAAAATTCAATACTGGATTTTAAGACTTCTTAAGAACTAACTTTATCATGGTACTGATGTTTTGCATCTATCCAAACATTTAACCCTTTGGTGTGGCAAAAGATTATGTAAGTATTCAGTTAATTCAGATTTGCTACTACAATTGGAGCTTGCAGATAATATTTACACTTACAAATTTTAATAAATGGCAGAAGAATTATTGAGGAATTTTCCAGCTGGATTAGGAGGAACAAGTTGTAATATACAGGAAATAAGCTCCACATGGAGAAATTAACTTTCGGAGGAAAGAATCCTTTCCAAGTTGTGTGCGCCTGCTTGCTGCACTCAGCCCCATTAACTCTGCAATGAGCTGTTGCAACATCACTGCAATTGAAAAGTGCATTAAAGGAGACTAATTGGGTGGCTGACATATATTACTTGTTCCAGTCTCATGAATAATAGTTTCATGAAGATTGAGGTTTAGAACTTTTGCATATAAAACCAATTTATGTCAATGAGGTTGGCAAGCCAAGGCAAAGAATCGTGGGCAAGTATTACAGTGGAACTACGGGAACTAACCTGGTCACCTCAGGAATCACAGTCACAAAACTGGCAAAGGACAAGCAGGCAAGAACAATGCTATTTAGGTGTCAGGCTGAGTTTGTCCATAGGTAAGAGAGAAGGAAAAATATAATCTCAGTGAAAAAATTAGGTTTACCTGTTTTCTACTATAAAAATTGAATTTTCCCTTCAAATCTAATCACTAATGGGCCAATTGAATTTCCCAAATGCTTTTAGATCAAAGAATTTAAGGCAAAAAATACCTTCCACAACCTTCTCAGGCTTTTTTTGTTTTTCCTTGGAGGTTTTTGTTTTCTTTTGGCTTTTTTTTTGTTTTTTCTTTTGTGATAGTATTTCCTCAGGAATTTCTAGAGGAACTGAAAACTAGAAATAATCAAATAACATAATTGGGGATGGGAAGTTAGCTGCTTTTATTGACCTTCTTTTCTGTGGACTGAACAAACTGAACTCTTTTAATACATCCTTGTACATCATGTACTCCAGCTCACCAGTCATTTTTGGTGCTTGTCCCTGGGCTCATTCCAGGACATCTTTACTGTCATTCCAGTTTCTTTACTGTCCTGGGGAGACCAGAACTGGACATTGTAGTCCAGATGCAACTCACAAGTACTAAGGAGAGATGAGGACCAGCTTCCTCTAATAGCTGTGCTGTAGCCAATACAGCCCAAGATACAGGTGGCTGTCTTTGCTACAGTGATGTGCTACTTACACATTTGACTTTTTCATCAGGAATGCAGGACTCTGCATTTACCTTTGCTGACCCACCTGAGGTTTCTGGCAGCTCAATTTTTCCAGCCTGCAAAGGTCCATTTCAGTAGTAGCCCTGCCTACCACTCTATGGACCATACCCATCCCAGTCTGCTGTCATCCATGACCTTGCTGGGAGTGCATGCCATTCCAACATGCAGGACATTAATAGAGATGTTAAACCTTACTAGTCTCTGAATCAATGCCTGAGAAGTGCCACTAATAATTAGTCATCAGCTGGACTTGGTGTCAGGGATCTGATGATAAGATGAGTAAAATGATAAGACTCATCGAATGCTTGCTACCAGAAGGAACCTGTCCAGGAAGGAAATGATCATGTCTCAAGCTATTGAAAGCAAAAGGATGAAACAGGTGATGAAAGTCACACTGAACTGTTAAAGAAGACAACTTCTGAAGCTTAGAAGAGGATTCTTGTGAAGCTCTTTATCTGATCATTGTCTATCAAACTGCGATATTTTTAAACACCATTTAATCTATGTCAGTGTATCACAACTAGGAAAAACATGAGGTTATAGAGTCCTGTGCTAAAGTTTAATATGAGGAATCTGATTTTTTTTGGTGGGGTTTGATAAGGATCAATTTTTGTTATTTTAAACTCAAACAATGCCATCTGAGTATAGTTTTAATATTTTGTGTCTGCTAAGAAGAGCTCTGCAATCCATCAATGTAATTACTATGTTTTTTAAGGCACTGATATTGTATTATGCCCAATGTTAATTTTTTAACAGCTCCATCATATTCAATAGGAAATTTAATCTTAAAGCCTTGGCAATACCATGTCCAACTGCCTCTGAGATCAATTCTATAATCTTTGTACAAAATAGTTGCTGCAGCCTGCAGCTGAAACCCACTTGTTTTTCTTTTGGTTGACAAAACAGATGAAAACTCATGTACCATTTCTGAAAAAAAGCCACAGACACCGGAATCAAACCATAATGGATTTCGTTATTTATTTTCTATTAGAACTGAGTTTTCAGCAATCAGATGTGGTGCTATAAAAAAATGCAAAGGAAAAACTTTGTGTTTTCACCAAAGAAGTAATAACTGGCAAAGAATTTGATCTTCGTGACAATTCCTTTCCTATCTAATCAGATTACTTCTTCCATGGACAAGTATCTCACTGTGCTGTTGCCAAAAAAAGATATGCAAGCACAAGGAGCTGTAGGAAACCAGTTTGACTACCACTTTTGCAATCCAGTTCTGAACTACTTGATAAAAACTGACAAAATTACATTAATTGAGACATCTTTCTGTATTGCTGCCCTATATTGTTTAGGAAATGGCTTTGTTTCTACAAGTGACATCACTTGCCAAACAGAAACACAAGGTAGAACAGAACTCAGTGTCCAAAAGGTATTCTTAAGCCACTGCTTCTATTTATTCTTTCTTTCCAAAGATCTAGAATATTAAAATAGATTCAAGTAAAATTTAGGATAATTTTGGCCTGTAATGAGTCTCAGTGAATGGGGACTGTGAGCTCCTGCATAATTGGGCCTAGGTTAAAGGAACTTAAGAACACAACTGATAGTTATCTAGACAGAAGGAATATTAAGAGGCTAAAGCAGACTTTAATTGCCAGACTTTTAAAGTCTGAAAATGTCACATAAGTGATTTCCTTCTCAGTAAAGTGCATAACAGTCCCAGTTCTGAGAATAAGAGGATGTGCGATTTCCTTAAACCAGGGTGGATTCACCAGAATGCAGCACTTCATTCATCTGCAAAACCTTTTAGAATCATAGGAGAGGGTCTGGACGTAGATCTCATTCTAATTTGAGAGACAGAATTTGTTATTTGCACTTAACTGGCAATAATGTTTAATTGCAAATCTCTACATCTAAACTTGGCATCTAAGCAGATTACATATTGTTACAACCACAGAAAAGTTTGGTCCTTCTTTTACTTTGTGGGAAGCATATAGTGCAACATGAGTGTTTTCTTCCTCTGTAATCCCAAATTTTCTTCTCGAAAACAGCTACTGATATAAAAGTGATTCATCACAGTTTATGTGGAATTTTTTTCTGCATTGCAAGGTATTATTTTACATTTCAGGACACAAACTTTAATTACCAAAATTAACAAGGGTAACAAAAATCTAGCAGTTATTAACTACATTGTATTTTTAAAATGTATGTCTAAAAAATCTCTTGTGAACAAAACAGTAACAGTGCCATAAAGATTACCTAATTCCCCATTTCAAGTTTATTACTTCAATAATTCTAAGTTATACAAAATGACAATGTATTTAATCAAGTATAAGGGGTTTTGTTTGTTATTCTGTATTTTTTTAAATTCAGCACCTTAAGAAAATGGCAATTTATTTTGCTTATAAAGTACTGTTTTCATCCATATCCAAAAGTGCCCTTTAATTATTTTAATATCAAAATGATTTTGTAGAGCCTAACACACTTCTTATTGGCTACTTTTGCACAAAGGTCTTTAATGTTTCTCCAAAATCCTTCAGAGAGTTATGTTTTGCCAGCTATGCTAGCAATAATTATTCAGCAATTAAAATCCTTATACTTCCTTATTACTCCAACTAGCCCCTCTCTCCTAATGGTGAATGAGCTATAAAGGGATGTTCAACATTGAAAACAAGCTGGAGCCTTCACATCACCTCAGACAAACTGCTAAACTTGCTTACAGAATATGGGAGATAGGGGCCTACAGTGAATCCAGAGGAAAAGACTGCAGGAAACAAATATTAATCACAGCTGCATAAGTCAGGAGAATCGCTGATGAATTTGGAAATAATAGAAGGAATGGCTTAAAATGCTGACAGTCAGCAGGCTACATCTTAAATCTAGTCCTTTCCCTCTTACCTTTTGTCCTGTTGTTTCTCATCTTTTTTGAAGTTTAACATCCAACACAAAAGACATAGCATTGTCTTCTAGTGAAAATATGAAGATTATTAAACTTTCAGAATTTGCTGCATATATTATATGAGATAGTATATGATATATGCACATACTATACTGAAAGAATCCATTCACACTGATGTTAATTATGTTTTTCTTTTATTTTTCTGTAGGAGCGCCTGAAGGCCTTAGCTGACATAACAGTCTAGTTATGCTGAATGTGCTGTATTAGTGCCTTAATGTGTTCCAGTCTAGATTTGAATGATCCAAACAAGAAACATTTACGGCTATTCTAAATATGAGAACTGAGAGACAGGGAGATTAAATTACTAGTTGTACTAGAAACCAGTGTGGTAGCTGGGTGAAGGGGGTGGATCCTGATTGTGGTGACCCAATTCAGAATAACATCGTGGAGACTGCTGTAGGGAGTCTGCCACAGGAAATCCAACCTCTTGTCAGCTGTTAAGTCTCCAGCCATGAGTTAAGCTGAGCCACTAATGCATATAATGTATATATATGTGCATTTTTGTGTGAGGGTGAAGGCGTCTGAAAGTTGCTGAGAACTCTTTCCAGGCAAAGATACATTTAAATTTCAGAATGTCTTTGAAAATTCAACACAGAGTAGTTGGGAAAGAAAATAGCTTAGTTTTTTTTAAGAAATTGGTGGAAAAGAAGAAAGGTAAAAAATGAGCAGCTGAATCCCCAGTGTCTTCTGACTGCATTAGGGAGTTCTGGAAAGAGTTATCCACAAACTAATTGTTGTGCCAGCTTCATAATCCTTAAGAGGTCATCCCTGGTTTCCATTTTTTCTCACAGAGTTTTCACTGACTCCAAATTGGTGCAACAAGGGGGAGTACTGGGACCTACACGTATGACATGCATGCCAGTGCTACAGGCTTGACAAAATCATGTATTCAGCATAATTACAGCAAATAACCTTATAAGTCAAGGTTGAAGAAATTAATCACTTCAGATGTTGACTGCTGAGGACATTTGCTATCATCTGTCAATGATTTATGAAGACAGCTCCTGAGTGACAAGATTTCACTTCCGATAGCATTTGAATGCGCACAAAGTATGTTATATGGCAGATTATTCTTTCATTTTCCTAAATCATTCCCCTTATCTGGGTATTAGAAAGGCAACCACTTGTCTATCTACATTTATACAAGATACTACAACAACACAAATCCTTCATATTGCTTCATCTTTTTTTATATTATCATTAATCTGCTAATTAACAGCAGCTGTGCTGATGGTCTCCGTGTGTTGATTCCCATCAATATAAGTTACAGAGAGGCCAGTAACTCATTCATCATAAGGCAAATGACTGCAGCTTTGAGTAGTCATTAGTCTATTAGGGCAGAAAGGAAAAGATGTGGTGTTGCATTTAGCTGAAAAAAAGTAAGTTTTACTTCTCCCAGAGTGGAATCCTCTGTGTTGCCATTACTTTGAGTATCTGCATTTGAATGAGTTTGCTAATAGGAGGCAGTAAGAGGCAGTTTTTTCCCTGAGCCATTTTGCTGCTTGGACCGCTTTGATTCTTTACTGGAAGTCCGTCATTTGATTTCAGATTATGCCCTCAGTGTTGAATATGTGAAACACAGATGTGTGTTTCACGTTTGTTTTGGCTTCAGTGGTTTTAAAACCAGCTAGATTTAATTTTCCTATTATATACTTTATGTAGTGGTATTCCTTTTTCTCCAGTTTACCAGATTTCACCCCTCTAAGTCAGGTGAAAATCTCCTTCCTTCATTATTCGAAAAAATTAGTTGGGTTTTGGAGACGATGGCTTTTTTTCTACTCTTGGTAATGTATCAGGTTGGCTTAGATTTTGAAATAATGTAAATATGTTAAATAATCTGTCTTTTAGTCCTGAATATAACTTTGAGACAGGAGTGTAAATTTCTGAAACTCTCTTAACTTCTAGGTCATATTCCTGTATTTATAAAATGAAAATGTCACTAATTATCAAGGAGACAGAGTTTATGGAGAGAAGTACAGTGGCAAAGAATGAAAGAGTTAGAAACTGAGATCAACTGATTTGTTCATTACCATCTAACAATTAGTTCATAAGCTGCTCACTGAAGGATGGTGGCAAACCCAGCTTCTGATGTATTCTGCACTTCCTTTGCTTTTTCAAGCAAATGTTGTATTTTCAAGCATGCCAATTCTTACTTGTGAATAAATTTAATTTCTCTGAAAGTCCTAGAAATTGAAAAATATCAAACAATCTTATCTAAGACACAGAATAAGCAGATGAGCAATTATGCAAAATATCTGCAAATTGTCTTTCTTATATGTAATGGTGATAAACTGTCAAATATAAGATAGAATAGTGTGAATCAACCAAGCATGGGGGTGACAGAATTTAATATTTTATCTTTCAAAAGACATCATCAGGTATTCTGGGGTTTTTTTGTCTGTCTGTTTTTTTGGTGTCTGTCTGCTTGGACAGCAATGTTGGCTGGCAAAAATACGAAGTAGAAACAAGTGTCCACTTCCTTCTTTGAAGACATTCATCCAATGATCTCCTCACAGCACTGTTGGCATCTTATTTTAAAAATTCTGAAGGTATGTGGGAGGCCAGTCTGAGTCTTTTTCTTTACTTCCAATGAAATTTACCACTAGCACCAGCCATGAAGAGTGGTAGATGGGAGGCATTGGAAGGAGTGAAGTAGGTGAGACTTTTAGAAGGAGCAGAAAAGTTGACCTAAACTTTATATTCATGTACTTTTAAGATGCTGCCTACAGAAACCTTTCTGGCAGAAGTTGGATATCCCAGATTTATTAAAATACTTCTGTAGAATACAATTTTTCACTTTTTGAGTGGTCAAAATGATAAAAAGTTTTATGTGATTCCTTGCTTACTGAGAACTTCCCACAGTGTTTTTACCTCTTATTTTCCATAGAATTAGTTGACTGCTATGTTGCATAATCAAGAGTCTTCAAAATCCCTGGAAATGGACATTTCCACAAATATGTTCCTTAAATGTACTGTTGTCAAACGTAATTTTATTCTGACTATCCCAACTGCTGTAAGAAAATAATTTATATTGAAAGGCACATTAAAAACTCTGAAGTGTTTTATTTCTACTTTGCTAATTGTGAAATATTCAGTTCTGGGAATATAGTGCTGTTGGATGAGAGGTAGGTGTTCTACTCCAAAAATGTGAATTTTGCAATAGTAGATTTTTGCTTGTTACAATTAATACTTAGAGATGACACAGGAGATATAAATTCAAATTTTCATTATCACTGGGAGATTGTGTCAAAAGTCACCTGTGACCTGAGTTCCATAAATATAAGAGGGAAAACTTATCACATGATCAACTTCCAGGATTGGGAAAATGATAAGGCGTGCATAAATAAAATATAGATTCTATGTGGAGAGTGAGGGTTAGGTTCTTCTCCATTTTCACTGATTTGTAAATTTGTAGCTGTAGTCACCTGCCCAGTATGAAGAAGAAATTTTTGTAATATAACTGAAACCAGTATTTTTCTCTATGAGTGGTTCTATTGGCCCTCCATGTGAGTGTGTATAAAGCAAAACATTATACAATAGTGGGTAAGTCCCAAGAAAGACAATGTGTCACTGCTAATGAAACTTGCTAGTGGCAATCTCTTTGGTGATATGTCATTGCCATTCTTTCATTGATATGAGAAAAAAGAGGTGGTCTTTTGACCTGGATATTTATTGTTCCATATGTAACTTAGAACTTTGTTGGTCAACAGTCTCTGAAAGAAAGTATTTATTCTGAAGAATCTCTATTTTCAATGACTTTTACTTTTCCCGCTTGTGTTTGCAAATAGTGGATGTATTTAGGTCTTCTCAGTGCTTGATCTGCTGAAATGATGTCTTGCTCTTGGCTATTTTTAATTCTTTCTTTTGATACAAAGGTAGTGAATACTTTCATCTCTTTGTGCGTAAGATCACACACATATTTAATGAGGATACAACAAAGCCCCAGCTATGATTAAAAAGTGTCCCATGACATCAAACTCTTTTGTCCTCACATGATTTCTAGGTTATTGTAAATATACATAGCAACTTCAGCTGTATTGGTAAATCAGGGAAGATATATCAGCATTTTGATCAATCAAATTATAACCATAGTACATTTCAACACTCATTGATTCTTAATATGATTTAAATTGTATTTAAGTTCAGAGAGTTCAGAGTACTTTTAAATTACTACAGAACTTTCATTTGTTGATATGTTCCAATGCTTCAGTATTTCTTGGTGGAAAATGGCAAATTTTTGAGCCCAGTTATAGAAAAGAAGATACTTATTTGTATATTAAAAATATTGTGTTAAATCATAGATGGCCTTGCAAAAGGCAATAGCATCTCCTAGTATAGAATGCTTTTCAATATTTATGCTCATTCTTTATAATCCTGTAGAATTTCTAATTAAAATAAAAGTCTGATTTGTAATTAAAAAATATTAGACTTGACAGGGAGGATGAAAAGACCATATCCAGACTCACGGAGGCCAATATTTTCCATCTAATTGATTTTAGTCAGATCTACTAAAGCTCAGAAAAAGCATTAAAATGACAATATATCACTACTTTGTCTGGAACTGAAAAAAGTCACCCTGAAGGGGAGATCATAGATGAAAGAAAGAAAGAAAGACATTTCAAGGCTGTCCTGGGTCTGGCTGGGATGGAGTAAGCTTTTGACATAGAAGCCCACACAGTGCTGTGCTCCACACTTGTGGCTAAAACACTGTTGATAACACAGCAGTGTTTCACCTGTGCTGAGCAGTGCTTCCACAGCATGAAGGCTGTCTTTCCAAACCTCTCCTTTCCCCAAAGGCCAGTAGGCTGGGGCTGGGCAAGAGATTTGGAGCAGACAGAGCTGGGAGAGCTGACCCAACTGAACAAAGGGATATCCCACATCATATGACTCCATGCTCATCAGCTAAAGATGGGAGAAAAAAGAAGGAGGTGGGGGGCATTCATACCTGAGGCACTGTCTTCCCAAATAACCACAATGAGTGCTGAGGACCTGCTTTCCAAGAAGTGTCTGGGCATCTGCCTGCTGAGGGGAAGCAGCGAATGAATTCCTCTTTGTGATTTTCATCCACATGCAGCTTCTGCTGCATCTCAACCCACAAGCTTTTCTGTCTTATCTTATCCACCTGTCCTGATAAGAAGGAGGAGTGAAAGACCAAGTGGGAATCTGGCAGCCTGGTGGGATCAACTCGCCACAAGGGAACATATCTTACTTTCAGGTTTTTGAGTCGCTTTGTTGTTGTTGTTGTTACATGGATAATGAAATCAGTAAAGAGAGTTTGTAGGATATGAATGTAGTTTGGATTTGTAAGTTTAAATAAACTCAACTGGATTTTTAGTTGCACCTTTTGTTCCTTGAAAATCAAAGCTATTATACCTTGTGGAGCTACCCCTAATTCTATTAATTTAAGGACTGTCTGCTCCAGGTCACAAAAGAAACTGTGATTTACAAGGTTAACTAACTAATTGGCTTGGTTCAGACCCGAATGTCGATCCTCATTTTGCTTCTAAAGACATTAGGTGATATGCTAAGGTACTTAATTCAGATTGACAAAATTTCTCATATATTCAACTAAGTCTCCAAAGTGGCATATTGTCTGTCTTCATTTCACACCCTTTGAATTTGGATTATGCAACATGGGGAGTAGACATTGTCAATCTATTAGTATTTCCTGCAGTTGCTTCTCTTTCCCTCTCCTATGCTCAGTGTCTCACTATTACTTTTGCCTTTTTTTCCTCTTTCAGAAGAGAGTACCCAGAATGAATTGTTTCTGAGTTTCCACATAGTAATGGCATAGGGTCCATCATGATCAAGGTAAACAAACACGTTACATACATTCTAAGATTCTCTGAACAGCCAGTTGCCTTCAAATCATAAAGTGCATCCTCATTAATAGATTGAAAATGAATCACAGTCTAGAAGTTTGTTTCTTACTGTATTTTTTGTGAACTTAAAAGAAATTTATCACCTGTTGATGAAGATTTAGGTTAACTGTCAGTCTCAATAAAACAGTCAGGCTGAAGCAAGGCTGGCAGTTCCATGTATAATGTTTTAATTAAGGCACAAGTGTCCTTTTGCTAGAGCTGTAAAATAAATAGCTTAGTAAAGAATCATTTTAACAGGAGCATATTTAGGATAAATGGAGGCAGGTAAACTTTGACTTTTTTCAATAATGGAACTGTATTCTCATGCAAGAACAGAAGAGTTTTGGAGAAGTAAAGTAAGAAAATCCAAATACTGTGAAATAAAGAAAAACATTTTGAAACACATAGAGTTATAAACTTACTAAAATTTTTCATGCATTTTCAGTTTAAAAGGAAGATTACTATTGAAATATGTGGCTTTTCTCCTAAAATATAACATTGTGATATTACAGTTTTCATTAAATTAGTTCAATGCTATATGAATCCACCAACAGCAAACTCATTGGCACCCCAAATTTTTGGAAGAAGGGCATGTATTTCTTTCACGTCATCAGGAAACAGTTTTGTTGCTTTTGAGAAAATGTTGCACGAACCTGAGTCACCCTGACCTCTAAGAGGTAACTGTGGTGTAATAACCTTTTGTGAGAGGACCAAAAGTCTTCCATCTATATGTTTCACCTCACTCAGTCACTTTCTAAAAAGCTTAAACATATACAGTGAATGTTACTCTACAGTAATAAACAAAAACTCCACAGGTTCAATACTACTTTTGTTAAATCATTTGTGTGTGTATCACATGTCAACCTTCTATATTCTAATGACTGCAGTCCTGAAGATCAAACACTGTTGTGTTTTCTTAGAAGAGAAATAATAATATTTTGGTTTGTACTTGGTTTTAGTGCTTTATTTTAAGTTACATTGAAATTAGTATCGCCTGCTTTGTATTTTAAATTTAATTGTGGCTCTATAGTTTCTTTGACAAAGCATATAACTAGTTGCCAGGAGGTACCGACCTACGTAACAGTCAGGAGTCTTAAGGTTATTCAGCCTATTTATGAAGAATATACAAAGTCCTGCTTCCCTAAATACAAGAGAGTACGACAGCTGATTACATTTTTCTTGCCTTCATCCCTGATGCTATTTCAGATCTTGATCCAAAAGCTTTCTCTTTAACCTCTTTCCAGGGTTATGTCTCATTATTTTCACGTTCACTGCTCTCATGTATGCGCATGGCCTTTTGTGCTCCTTCTCTCTGGTTCCTGACCTTTATTGGTTGTTTCACTTCAATACAGTTCTCAAAAGACTGACTGACCAAATCCACAGCCTTTCTAATTCCATTTGGAATTTAATTTTTGGCAGTGAGTTTGTGTCTGTGTTTCGAGGTTCCCCTTTTTTTATATTTTTGCACAAACAGGAAGTCCTTGTATTACCAGTGCTTTTAATTCAATACAGTCTGTATAGAAACTTAATCTTTTGATAGATGCGGGTATTTACCACAGTTTTCATATAGTAGCAGTGGTTCCCTTTTGTGACTTTTCCAAAAAGAAAAGCTGCTGGAGAAGAAAGAGCGGCAGGAGGAATAATTATCTGGAATCATATTTTTGCAGCTCAACTTATGACCCTTGCAGCTGCCAAGTACCAGCTGAGGTACAAAACATCAGGCAAGAAATGTGAGTTATATTGTGATACACACTGGGAATAGACAGACCGGTCTCCTTGTGTATCTAAACGATGGTTGCTGAGGCTCTACTCATGCAGAATAATCTGACTGCTTCTGGGGAAAGAGTGGCTGTCAGTAGTTTAACGTGAGTATCTGTATATAGAGACCACTTCACAGTGTTGGATGAGGATCCAAGCTAAACAGGTTGAAAAATGTAAGAGGTTATGCGACATATTTACACGTTATTTTACATATGCTGATATGCCCTTGAAAACTGCTGGCAGTTTTATTTGCTACTGTATTACATAATCCCTCACAGACATTTTAGGAGTATACAGGATTGTCATCTTCGTTATCCTTTGTAAAGCACCTACCACTGCTGAACTTGAACACTTCCTGTACTTGCTCATGGAAAAGAAAAACAGAAAATGGAAAGCTAGCAACGAAAATACAGAACATGTGGCCTCATCTCTTGAGATACTAAACATTTTTACTCAGTCCAAATCAAACTCATTGTTACTTCCAGCATTTTAGAAGCACACACACATGGACAAAAACGCACACTCACAAACATATAGATGTTTGTTGTATCTGTCACTATTTTCACTCTTGATGGTCATAAATTTTTCAGCTTTCTCTTTATATTTGGTGCTTAATAGCTGGAAAAACATAAAAGAATAGTCCATAAGGAGAAACTAGACGTGAAAGCAAACTATTGTCAACGTATACGTGAAATCCATTGGAATGAAGGAAGACAATGTTCCCACGCTTGGAGTTCAGCCCTGCAAAAGCTGCAAATGTTGAGATAACAGCTAGAAAATGAGGAACATATGGTTCTTTTTGTGGTTTTGTTTATGTTTTCAGCATAGATATCTGATAGCTAGTATCATGTTTAGGATTGGTAAATAGAACAAAGTCAAGTTAAGAAATTACAGACTACCTTTCAGAAAATTAGTTTGGATGATGGAAACATGCAAATGTATTTAAAAGCAAGATGGTGACTTTGTAGTTCAATGACCTCTGTCTCATCTCTACACACAATTTCTAATAAATTGTTCTGAATTGTTCTTCTGACCACTTGCCAAGAAAATAATACTATTATTGCCAGGTCCCAAATAGCTCTGCAGTAGCAATGTCAGAGTGAAACTATTAGTGGAATTACTGTGTCAGAAAGGCATCTCACAAGCTAAGGACAGTCTGTGGCACAAGACCTCAAACTACCTTGTGATCTGTCTTGGCAATTCTGTCATATTTTCAAGTCAGTAGTTTTAACTATAACTTCTGAGAGATTGCAACACTGAAGGCAAATACTGACATCAATGTGCATAGCCTGAAAGAACTGGAAAAACAGGAGGGAATTGCAGAGATTCTTTTGTCTTAGCTCAGCTGCCATAGTGCCTGCTGAATTTCAGATCTAGCAAGGGGATGATAGTTTCCAGCATACCTGTATCTACTTGTCTCCACTTCTAGTTTACACTCCTACAATACATTTTACTGTTTTCTTATAACACTGGAAGACAAGGTGGGATAAAGAGACATGACATGAGGTGAAATGAGACTCTCTGATGTGGGGAGAATACGCCAGCCACGGAGGGCTGGCTAGCTGACAAGCAGCTTTGCAGAAAAAAAAACTGAGAGTCCTGGTGGTCAAGTTGAACTTGAGCCAGCAATGTGTGCTTCCATCGATGGCTGCCAGCATCCTGGGCTGCAGCAGGAAGGCCACTGCCAGCAGGGTGATGGAGATGATCTTACACTCTGCTCAGCTCTGGGGAGGCCATGTCTGGAGTGCTGAATCCAGTTCTGGGCTCACCAGTACAAGAGGGCAGCCTGCTTCAGCAGGTCCCTCTTGGGCAGCAGGATCAGGTAAAGGGGCAAAATAGGTGGTCTCAAGAGGTGTCAACCACCCTCATTCTGTGATGCTGTGTTGGGAGTAGACAAAAAAGAAAAGGAAAATCCAGGGAGTCCTGCAATAAGGGAAACAAGAAAAAGAAAGGGGACAGTGTAATGCATAGAAACGTATGGACATAATAGGGAACTATGGTTTCTGTCAAATGAATAGAGGGGGGACCAGAAATCTGTTGGAGGAAAGAATAAGGATGGGTGAAAGGGAATATGGGGGTCTAGGACAGAGGACAGAGGAAGGCTATAGAGCTTACAGAGAATCTAGCATGAAGAGGCTGGTGGAGTACCTGCAGTTTTAGGCAGGTTGAAATGAGGTGTGCAAAGTGGTTTTCTGTTCTTAAAATTAAAGAGTTGGGTGGTAAGGGAGCATATAGGTGTCTCGTAGGGTCCAGCAGAAGAACATGGAAAATCTCTGCTGTATTTTTGGCTTCAACCTCACAAAATGGGTGGGCCATTTGAATATCAGAATATTAGCTAACTCAGCCGTACTGACCCGTCTTAAATAGAGAAGGACAATGATGAGAAGGAGAGCAAGTTAGGAGTTTGCAGGATTGGCAGGTTGAAGGCAGCAGTCACAAATGCAGAGCTGTTGGATGCTAGGCAAGCAAAGCCTCGGATATAGGCAACAGACAGGGGAACAGGCCAGATGGATTAGCAGGTGGTGTGGGCACAGCACAAGGAAAAGATGGGTAGAATACTGATAGAAGGAAGAAATATGACCAGATTCAGTAAAAGTAATCTGATTTCCAGTTCAAGCTGCTAAATTTCAGATAGCAGAATCAGAAATCCATATGGGAATTTGTTGTTGAACGAGGACACTTGCCAAGACCCGATTTAATACCGAACAAGGAGTAGACGAGACAAGATCCAATGGCTTATCAAAACCCTTGATGGCTGCTTAGGTTTAGTCTAGACTTAGAAAGCCCTTCAATCTGCTCCGTGTGAATTCAGGACAGTTGCTTCCCAGAACTGCCGTGTAAGGAAGGACATATGATTTTAGGATAGGCATAGGCCAAGAAGCTCCTATACCACCACCTATACAGTTAGTAAGTAGCAGTGCACAATATGCTTTTAATCTAAACACTGGTCTAACGCCTTTAGAAAATGAAATGTAGATTAAATGAATGATAGGTTATAAGCCTGTTAATGCTATGCAGTCAAGGAATGCTGAGTGTTTTAGATAGCCTACCCCCGCCTCCCCCAAATTAAAAATCACTTGTTCCTGCAGGCCAGACAAGAAGATAAAAGAAAGACAGAAGAGAGAACTTTTCAGCAAGAAGCTGAAGTTGTCAGGACTTGTTTCCTGAGGGATGAATTATCTTCCAGCTGTGCTGTGGACCAATCATATTCTGCTGATTCATGTGAATAACCCTTTTTATGTTAACACTCGTGTAGCTCCATATAAGAAAATTTTCATTTGAGTCAGGACATAACTCCACAAGCAGTATCACTTTTGGCACTTTGGCTGCCTTAATGGAGATGTGTAAAGGAATATATTGTTTTCTTGGTGGTGACAATCTTGAGTTTTATTGCACCTGTTATTTATATCTTGTATTTTCCGCTATTTCTATTCTAACTCAGATTATTCTGTGCTATATAAAGGCAAGAACTTCCACTCAGGAAGAACAACGTTAGTGTAGCTACCAACAATGTATTTTGGTATTTCATTGTATCAGGAATGTCCTATATTTTTGTCTTATATTTTGAAATATACTTTGGGTTTTCTGTTTTTTAGTTTCCCACTTTTTTTAAAATATTGATCACAGTGTTTTAAGTACATGGAACTAATTTGCTAGACTTATTTATACATGGAGGACCATGATGGTGTGAATCTTTTACCATAATATATGAAACCACTATGGAAAAATGCTCCTCACTGGGATATTATTATATGCAATGTGGTCTGTGCATGGGCTGCTATCCCCCCCCCTTCTCAATGAAAGACATCTTAATGCCTGTCTGTGACATAACATAGATAGTGGGTTTTCAGCTGCTTTAAGTTTGTGAATGACCAAAATATTTTTGAGGCTGGTGAGTTTCTTATAAAATAAATGTAAGTCTATTAACTACAGATATATTCTTAGCTATTTGTTCAAGAAACTTCAAATTATGTTCAGCATCCACTGAGGATTCACAGACCTTGGCTTGAAGACCACAAGTGTAACATGATCTTTAAACTAATATGTAATATCAGTTTATATCATTTTTCACACCCATATCTAAGGTGAATATCAAGGATAGCCCTATGATTGTGTGCTCTATGGGAGCAATGGCAATTTTATCCTTTGAATGCAAGCTACTTGAAGTCAAGAATGAACCTACTTTTCACCTCTCATGCAGCGTGTCATCTGCTCAGAAACATTTCTATACAATATCTTTTCCATTAGAAAACAGTGATTGAGTAAAATAAAATATTTATGGGCAGAAATAGGTTAGTTTCATATTTCAAAAAGATAATGGGTAAGTATTTTGGTTTGATTTGGTAATAGAAGCTGAAACAAAAAAACAAAAAAAGTCAAAACCAATATGTTCTATGCCCTACTGAAACTTAAATTTTTCATAATTTGCCACATAAAATGTGGATGATGTGGTATTGTTTCACTGGAAATATTAACATGTAATCATCCAAATGCTTATTTCTTGTTCCAAGTAAATTTTGAGGACAATTTTCATTCCAGTTTGGAGTTTCAAAGTTCAAAATGAACAGTTTTCTCAGGAAGAAAATCCAAACTGGTTGTAAGCAATTTAGAGATAATATGTGAGGAAGGGAGACAGAGAACATGAAAATACTCAATATATTTTATTTTCTCATGACCTGTGGATCTTCTCTGCCTTTCTGCTTTTAAGAGCTGCTTGTATTTCATCAGAGACTTTGTAGTAGTTCCTCTTTACCTCATCAGATTTTTTCTCTTTTCTTCCTTTTTAAAAAATTTATTTTCGCTTATGCTTATCAGGTCTTCATTTTTCCTATTGCATCGGTTTTTGATATCTGAAACATCTCTTTCATCCCACAGTACTAGTTGGCCACTTTGGGATGGACAGTCACCCCATAAGTTCTCTAGAAATGTGGTTAAAGCTCTAATACTCATCCCATTTAAACAGGAATCCATCCAAAAGTGAGGTTATTACAAAACTACATTAAGAATTCACAGTTTCAATCTGTTTTTATATCTTCTCTAGGATTTTATAATTACCAGCTTAATTATCTCCCAACAATTACTCTCAAATCACCATTTTTGGTTGTTTTTTTTTTTCTTTAAAGTTGCTTGAACAATTTTAGAAGATACTTGGCCTACCAATAAACATTGTGTCTCAGCTCAGCAACCCATGGAAAGAATTTTTTAGCAGGTTTTTGGATAGCACTTGGTGCTGCTATTTGTGTTGTGCTGATGGGGGTAATTCAGAAAAACTAATTCATAACCCATAACAGATAATACCCTTAGTGTCAGGAAATTATCTTCTTCCTGAGAGTGGTTTGGAGTTTGGTCTCCCTCCTTTCTGCTCTGACAGTAAAGGGTGCACAGGCGGATTATGTATGAAGCCCTCACTGTCCATGTCTGAATCTGCAGGAAAACCGTGACATTTGCTGAAGCACCTTTCCGATTTTCTTAGGCTCAGCTAGGGTTTTGTAGACCTATACAACTGTCTGCTGAAAAAAATTATGTCAGTGGTAAGAGGGTTAACATCTACTGTTTACCACTAACACATGAAAGTAGGAAAAGTAAAACTGATGAATAAAACATTAAACCACCTTTCATCGACAGTTCTCCAACTCCGTCACCGTGATGATAAATTCTTTAAACCCCTTACTGCCATGGCACTGAGGCCCTGCCTGCCCTGAATGTCTCTGCCCATCCCTGTGGCTCCCCACACCCTATCTATGTCCTAGGATCCCACGTCAGCCCCAGAGCCTTCCAAGGGAGGTGCCCAGCGCCTGGGGCTGGTGCTGCCCTGGTGCCCCCATTGCCCTGTTCCTGGCTGGGGTGGCGGGATGGGCTCTGTCTGACAGGCTCTGCCCTGACAGAGCCGTGGTGGGCCCCCATGGGGCCCTGACAGTGCCTTTCTCATGTCAAGAGTGCAGAGGTGAATGGTTGGTCAGAACCATCTGCAGAGAGAAATTGCTGTGTGCCTGACAAAGCAAACAAAATGAGGCGTGTTCTTATGCTCCTTAGTTCTCCAGTGCCCTGGATGGGGAAGGCTCTCCACAATGAGCCTCCCAACCCTTGCCTCTGAGCACTGTCAGGCATGTTTCAAAATGCTGCAGGAACTGGACTGCATTTGCAGGGAAAATACATGTCAGACCTTACCTTTCTGTAACTGGCTTAGCCTATTCCTATCCAGTGGTGGATTATGCTTTAATTATCCTTAATTGTTTTCTAAAAATAACTCCTGAAAATTCAAAAGAAACATCCCAAATATATCACACTTTTCTGCCTCAGTCTCTTTTACAATTTCTCTAGTAGTGCTGTTTGGTTTAATTTATGAATCCCTTAATGTAAACTCTGCCAGTGTAGCTTGACAAAAAGATCTCATGTAATTTTTTAACATATACAATAATCTTCTTGTGGCATATATTATCCCTCCCTCTTCTTCTCCCACTAGATGAATAGCTTCCCTTTACACATATGTTTGTATGAATATATTCATCAGGTATATATATGTGCTTTTTCAAAAAAATCCAAAGAGTTGATAGTTCTAGGTCTCATAGGAATAATAGCTCTTTCCACGGAGAAAGGATGTCATTTTATGGATAATGTAGGAGTGTAGCAGCAGCTATAGAACACCTCTCCCTACTGTTTTTACACTAGACAAATATGTTTCCATCTAACAATGAGGATTTATGATCACTGAGTCAAAGGCATGGCTGAAATACAGCACTGAGTAGCACAGCTAAATAGAATTCGTTAAGACTGAGATTCAAGGTACAAACAGCTGTTTCAGAAGCAAAGTATATTCATAAGGTCCTTGTAGATGCTCAGTGATACTATGCAGACAATAACTGCAGGACAACATCACTAGGAATGTGACTGGAATGTGACAAAGCGCTCAAGTTTTCCGTAAGACAGTCACCTAAAAATCAAGATCCTTGGGAACACATCCCATGTTCTCAGCTTCCTGTAGGGATTCAGGATCTGGAGGTGACGGCTAAATTTTGGTTAGTATGGGGATTCCTGAATCTTTGAAGTTTGGATTGAACCTAGGAAAGGCATGGTGGCTGCTTGCCCTGGAGAAACATGATGAGGGAGCATAGCCGGTCTGGCACGATTTTCCCAAGCCAGTGGACTCCAGAAATCTGTCAGAAATCCAGGCAGGATTTGCTGTCTTCCATCTGCCTGGTTCAGAGTCTAGCCATCTGGCCAAATAAACCTTAACTTCCCCTCATTTAAACTTTTTTAATAGAAAAATAAAGAGCAGAGTTAAACACTGTTAAAAGAAGTTTAAAGCGAATGCAGCCACGTGGCCATCAAATAATGTACTTAGCTCAAATGGTGGTACTTTTTGGTATTTGTATTGCCCATTCATTCTGACATTCACCACTGGGACTAGTAAAGCACTCGGCGTTTACTGTTTCTAATGTGTACATGAAACACGAGGTCTCTAGAAGTAGGGGAAGAGTTTCTGTCTGTTGCAGACATTCTGATTTACCCGCAGGCTCTGTGTCTGGCTTTGTCTTTGTAAGTCTCTGTCACTGGAGAAATCTGCCAACTTGCTGCCCTTTTACAAGTCTCCCTGGTCTTTCTGAGGTCTGAAATTTTCATAAAAAATGGATACTTCTCTGTTTTGACACTCTATACATCAGAATAGGGGCAAGGTTGTGACATGAAGCTGACTGATGCTTTGCTAGCTTTTGTGTCAAAGTGTTGGGGAACCCAGGATGCCCACATCCATAGCTCTAGGGCAGTCCAGACTGAAAGCTGTTATGGTTATCCCAGATCTCCTACCTGGAACTGGGAAACTGGCCAGTTCAGGGTTTCCGATTCTTCAGCTTGGACCCTGGAAATGTTGGGATGCCAACCGGAGTAAACTGGTTATGCAGTTTTGAAAGGAGGAATATTCTCAGTTCACGAACTGTCAAACAAATCACAAAGAAGATAGCTATTTGGAACATGTAAATTATATTTTTTTTAAGTAAGAAAAAGGTGTAGCTGCTACAGTTTAAGAGGTAACTGAAAGAGGCAGAGTAACTTATTAATTAAAGCAGTACCTGTTCACAGGCCTAAATTTATGCAGTACTCCCAGTAACTAAGAAGGCATAGATACCCTTGGCAGCAGTTCTACCTGTCTTGAGGGAAAAAAGAGATGCATCAAAGTTAGCTGCTCCCATCATAATTTTCAAGGTAATGGAAATACCTCACAGATCACTGAAATAAATTTACCTAAATGCCTAAAGGTTTTGCTTAGTTTTTGCCTCTGAGGTGTAACATTTCTGAGCTTGTGGGCATAGAGCATAGAGATGAACATTTAGCAAGTTGACTGAAGCTTTTGTTATAGTAATTTCATGGCCATAAATAATTTTTCAAACAATACAGTTTTGAAAAGGCAAGACCAGAAATTTTCCATTTTTACAAGATTCCTTTGAATAACCAGTACCAATACATATTAAAAAGTATGACAGAATGATCAAAGTTGTGGATAATTAGTAGTAAAGGAGCTTTCTCTAAATAAAAGGAAATAACACCTGTATCTCCATCGTGCATAGATGCACATGGAAATAAACTCTTATTATGAGCTCTGTTTATTGTGTGTATGACAAGACGTCTGGTAAGATGATGAAGATTTGGGTAGGGGCCTTAAAATATAGGCTGAATAACCTCATTGCCTTCACTCCCCCATGAAAGTAAAGTGTAAATTCAGTTTTAAGGACAGCTAACATTTTTCATTCAGCTTTAAAGATCTATTTTAAAGCAATTTCTTACTTGGCAGATGGGTAATTTTGTCTTCACTTACATCTGTTGAGGTGCAAATTAATTTTCACTCCACACTGCAAGTTATTCCATTTTTGCAACAGAAATTGTATCAATAAGATATAAATTCACTTCTATGCTAGCACAAAGCTTTTACTGTCTGTAGAAATATGCTGGACTCTGCAAACACAGAATTGTTTTGAATTTGTGTTATTCCAATGTTAAATATATCCAGAAGGATAAAAATATTTCTATTTGTACAAGTGGTTGAATGTTTAATACTTCTTACTTTTCCTTGGGAAGAAATTACTCTTTGTTATATTATTATATTAGTGGGACTTACTATAGTTACTTTTACATGGAAGTTGATTGTTTTTTGACGTAATCATGCTGTTGACAATACATAGAAAGGCAACTTTCTCTCTGAGATGATGAATTGTATTGTTTGACATGCACTGTGTCATAAGGCATAATTATTAAAATTTCAGGTGACTTTTTTACATCAGTAATATCTTCTGTTCTGCAGATATCCCAAGTTATGGTTTTCTACTTCAAAATGTGCTCTGTCTGTGATCACTCATGCACTTTAGCATTAAAAAAAATCAAAAAAACCCTTGCACTATTGAGAAGGGCTGAAATGTTTTTTCACAGCAATAGTAATCATACTTTACCTAATTTCACAGGTAATTTATTTTTATTCAAAGAATGTCCTAAGAATAATTGTTTTCAATATAGCTTTTGTTTACTTTTTTATGTTTTTCATAGTGGCATGGTGCTGCAAACAAACTACAAAAATTAAAAAACCAAATCAGATGATGCAAGAATAGAATAGGTAAACATACAGTTTTTTGTCTCTAAACAATTTGGCCTTATAATAAGCAGAAATTAAAAGTGCATGAGTAGTTTTCTCCATTAACATTAATTAGAAGAACAAAATTTGATAGATTAAAGAAATAGTCTGTTTGCCCAGAAGCTAACATACATATTTAACTCTGTGCCTACTGAAAATACTAAAACATATATTAAATTAAACTTACAATTTTAATTAATTACATCAATGTGCCAGTAATTACAAGTTTTCTCAGAGGAAAAATGCACTTTGTAGGCCTGACAGCATAGCTGGCACAGACAAATAATACTTTTTTGTAAATAGAAACAGATTCTAGTTAACCAGATGTCAATGAAAATCCTTTGCAACTTTACCCAAGTCAGTGAGCATACATTCTTTCAATCAGAATAAGTGGCAGGGGTGCTGGGCCTTGCATCCTTTAACATTTTCTGCAGGCAGATGTACCAAATCTTATTAGTTATTTTAGTACAATCTATAGAAATATCTTAAAATTACAAAATATGCAAAGAAAAGTATATGTGAAGTCTGTAAGACACATCTAAATGTTTTAGGTTTAGTCAATGTGGTATGTGTACAGTTATTAGATATATATTTAAAATATACACAAATCCACAAATCATGTTGCAAATGTATGAGATTTTTGAATAAAATGGTGCCAGTTCTAAAAAATTATGCAGTGTTATGTCTGTCTTTGATTTACTGCATTTTGATGTTGGAATTTGTTTTGAGCTGGATCAATCCTGTCAAGAGTTGTCCTATTCTTTATAGACTCCGTAAATAATCAAATCTAAATACATTTGTAGTTACCCACCTTGTCATATATAGCTGGTAGAGCAATCAATTTCTGGTAAGCAATAAAGAAAAAGGACATATTTTCAAGGACTTCTATTTGATTTGTATTTGTTGCTGCCTTTGGCTTTAGCACAGTAGAGGAACATACAAACACACTTCATTGCTTTCCTTAGAAAATAATTTTCCACTTTGGAAGAAGTCTGAGAGAGAAGCTTAGAAACTTTCCTTTTCTTTATTTTTTCTTTTTTTATTATTCCCATTCCCAAGTGCAAATATTCTCTACTCATGTTAAAAAATTCATTCAATAAAAATACATGAAACACATATTTAAATCTCTTATATTTGGCCAAGCACAAAATTAATATCCACAGTGAAATTTGCTTCTTAAAAATTCCCTTGAAATTTCAGTCATCTTACTCATTTTTATGCTGAGGTTTTTAAAAATGGGGCACAATAATTTTTCTAAGAGAAAAGTGAACTCTACTAACTCCTTTGAGAAAAGTTTTCTTGAGGACACTTTCACAGTAGTAGATTTTGTCTTTGTTCTGCCGGAAAAAAAGAGTAGACTGATGAATGAATGCTTCAAAAAACACTGAGTAAGCAAAAACATTTAATTTGCAATACAATTCTGAGTGCAGCCCTAATAACAGCTGTTGGCAGTGCTCTGTCTATAATGTGGTATTTACACTCATTTCTGCTGCTGTGTCTGTAACAGTAATAACTACAATAACTATTTGCACTGGTGAGGCTGCACCTCAAGTACTCTATTCAGTTCTGGGCACTACAAGAAAAGCATTGAGGTGCTGGAGTGTGTCCAGAGAAGGGCAACAAAGCTTGTGAAGGGTCTGGAGGATGAATCATTCGAGGAGTGGCTGAGGGAGCTGAGGTTGTTTATCCTGAAGGAGGCACCAGGGTGACCTTACTGCTCTCTAGATCTCTCTGAAAGGCAGGTGAGGCCAGGTGGGGTTTGATTTCTTCTCCCAGGCAAACAGCAACAGGACAAGAAGACACAGCCTCAGCCTACACAAGGGGACACTCAGGCTGGACATCAGAAGGAATTTCTACATGGAAAGGGTTTCTAAACATTGGAACGGACTGCCCAGAGAGGTGGTGGAGTCACCATCCCTGGAAGTGTTAAAGAAATGAGTGGATGTGGCACTGAGTGCCATGGTCTACTTGACAAGGTGGTGGTGGGTCAAGGATGGGAGACTTGATGGTCTCAGAGGTCTTTTCCAACCTAAATGATTGTGATTCTGTTTCTTTCAGAAATCCAATGGTCTTTAATGTGGTTTTGTTTCACACTAAGGAACTTTCAACCCTTTTTTTCTTTTTCCCACATGATGATCTGAAGCAGTTAATTTAGCTGAAGAACATATATTTATTTTGGTTATTAAGAATTCAGTTTTCCTTGCAGAAAAAAGGCCATGGTAACATACTGGTAACTATCACAGTGAAGTCTGTTCCCTTCACCCAGCATCAGTGGCATGTCTAGTTGACAAATTTTTGACTTTCCTGTGTAAATTGTGGTCAGATCATAAAACATCTTACCAGACAAAGAGCCAAGACCAATAGCATGGCTTACATCTTTCACACAATTGCATTCTATAAGCCATGAACATGGGCTCATATTATTGGACATGTATGCTACCATGAAGCTTGTATTTTTAAGGCATACTATCAGGCTAAAATTCTTGAATTTGATTTTGCTTCATGCTTACTTTAAAGAATGAAACTGGTTCTTGCAAAACTTGTCACCAGTAGTTCAGCATTTTGTGCTGACATACTTGTATATTAGTACTGTATAACTGGTGCCACCACATCATTCCTTCACAGACTTTCTCTTATAATACCAACTTACTAAGCAGACATTCAGACTTGCAGCACCCTTGTACATGCGGCGAGAGGAAAATGAAAATGAAAAAAAGAGTACAGTGAGTGAAGCACTTTTGGAAACATCTGCTCTAGACATATCAGCTAAACTTAAAATTAATGGTAATTATAATCTCAACAATCAAGGCATATAGTATGTGGTTTTCAGCATGATTGTTATGTTAAGCTGGATTGCTTGTCATTTCAGTAAAGGATGAAATGGAAAAATGAATATTTACATATTAAATTATTTAGTTATTTAGTTTGGGGTTTTGTTTTATGTTTTTTCTTTAATTAATGGGCAATCTGGCTCTTCCCAGAATAGATATAAGTTCTCAGTTCAGTAACATTATAAGTAACTTGTCTAAATTGATAAAAGAGGGGGAAAGGAACCCAACAAAATCTGTTCCTTTTCTGCAACATTCTAAACATTTTTTAAAGGAATGCCATTTTAAACTAAATCCAGAATGGAGTTTCATTATGTACAAGTGCCTGTACTTTTTGAAAAGAATAATTTACAAAACTTTTAGTCTCTTAAAAGTTGTCACGGAAAAAAAAAGCTGCAAAATAAAAGAGCAAAATAATGTCTATTTTAAAATATTACTTAAAAGTATTTTATGCATCCACTACAATTTTGTTCATGTTTTAGTTGAAGACATTTCAAATCAGAATTTTTAACAATTCCTCCTGTCATTATTTGTATCAAATTGTGCATTTAAAATTTTTTAAAAAGTGGTGTGAAGAGACAAAAGAGCCACATTTGATTTTATATGCATTGCAGACAGAGAATGAGTGAAACCATATACAAACATAGGACTTGGTACTGGAATATGCAGAATAGTACTTTGTTAGCTAAAGAGGAACTTGGCTGATCAGGCAACAGGGTTACAACGAGAGGGACAGGACAGTTAAACCATTACCATTAGACAGTGTTTTCCTTTCCTGAAGGAGGGCTTATACTATTTTGTTGCAGGGCTTTCTAGCAAGAGCATAAAGTAAAAGATTATTTTTTCTTACTTTGTGAAAATATTTTGCATAATTTTGAAATCTTCTTTCACTCTTCAGAAGTGTACATTATGTCAAAGTTATTAGCTTCTGTTCCTCTTAGGACTGCAGCACAGAAACCTTGAAAACCTTAAAGGCTTGGTTCCTCCTGGTTTTTACAAACTGACACTTCTCTTGTCATTTTCCTGGTGATGAGAGAAGTTAGTTAATCTGTGATTTTTAATACTAATTGGACATTTAAATTAATACATTCAAATTAACTGCAGCTAACCTCTTCTGAGAAGGCTTCTGTTCCATGAGCTGCTCCCTGCTCCATCTCAAAGAGTTGGAGTAGTTGTCACTGTTATGCCAAGGTGTCGGTGTTCCAGCAGAGATTAAGTCAAGCTTTCTTTTGGAAGACAGGGGCAAAAGAAAATGTTGCAAGCTTTATAACACCAGCAGATTTTAAAATGATAGGCAACAAGGGTTTTTTTTAAGTAATTTAATATTAAAGACTAAAAAACCTCAATCATCATCATCATATTTTTTTGGAAACATGGGGATTTAAGGAACACTTGCAAGTTTTGCAATTGTATAAAACTTCTTAAAAACTTTCAGTTAAGAACCAAGCACCAAGTTCAAGTTGTTTCTAGTGGGATTTTAAGACCAAAATGAAGATTTCACAGCCCTGAAAAATAACCCTAAAGAGAAAACTTAGGACTTCTTATATGTGTACATCACATCTCTCTTTGACCACCATCCTTGCATGTCAAAATGTTTTTACTTTTCCTTGTTTCTTATACAGCCTCCTGAAACAAGACTAAGAGGAATGGGTATTTTAATTGCAGCTTAGTCCTTGTTCTGTGGGGAGCAAAGCAAAGCAAGCCAAACAGCACTCCCGTGAGCCTTTTGATTTGTACAGTCTGTTCGGTTTGTGATTTAAGCAGCGTTGAAATGTATGCTTCTTCCTTCTAAATCAGAAATTTAAATGAACAATCTTAGACCATAGGGACAACAAATATGTTTCTGGCATACTACAGGGAGCTCTGTCTGCCAATCAAACATATTGATTATTTATATGTCAGACATTTTTTTAGTACTGTAAACCATAAAAAGAAAAATCAACAATATGTATTCGATTTTTTTCTGCTGCTACACCTTTAAGGTCTAGTGATGCCTTTACCTGGGCTTAGAATTAAAAGCCACACACGGTTAGAGGGGAAAAAGGGATTTTACCTCAGTGTTAATTATGGATCCCTAGATCCAGGCAGGAGCACCCCACAGGAATGCCCTGCCCGGACCAATGCACGGAATGCATGTTGGAAAATGCACACCCGAGAATGCACGGAAAAAACTCTCCCCCCCCGATGATTTGCTTATACAATTATAGACATTGCACATTAGCATATCTATCACGGATTCCCCAATGGGAGGCTCAAGAGAAGCCCCCCATTGAGGAGTGTCCCCCCTGCATGGGTCTATCTTAGTTTACAGAATGTGTTCTGGAGAGGACCTTGGATCTGGGGCTCTTTGACACCCTCACTACAGCGTAGCCAAGATATTTGGTCTCTTGGCTTAATGGAACTTTGGGTCTAAGCTAGTTATCAGACTTAGGGAATTGCAAATATGTGGGCTAAAAGCGTTTGGGGTACATAAAAGCTGCATAAAAGTGTATATGAAGGGAGATATGAGAGGAGTATATGAAAAGCAAAAAATCATTATAGCATCACTAGATTTACCTATCTGTATTCACTTAAATTAATCAGAAACAGAAGTTTGTAATATAAGAGTTGAGAAATTCTTGTATGTGACTAGATGCATGTGCCTTAAGCAAATTCTATTGCTGAGCTATTGTGTTAATAACTCATAAGAGTAAAATATAAAATAATTTTTTCACCATTTTTTCATCAGAGTCAACTTTATTTGTATCAGCTGCTGTCTCAGTTAAAGATGTGCCTAATTACTTTTTCAATAAGAATATTTCTGTATGTTGTTTTCGTTCCAAATATCCCAATATAATTAATTTCTTTCATACCCTACTTCAGTAAATTGTCTCAGCCTGTTATATAAAATTTTCTTCCTGAACACTAATTATTCTATAGTTAAGAAGTTTATAGACTGTATCAAAACTAATTTAAGTCTGTTCAAAAAAATCCATGTTTATCTCTAAATAAAGAATTTAACTATAGGTAAAGACTACAATGTTGTTTAATCTGCAAATTGTTTGGTTTGCATTTTGCTTAGAGGTGTGTATCTTTGCCTTAATCACTGCTAAATCCTCCTAAGATTCAGAGCTTTGCAGACAAACTCAGACGTAAAAAGAAGAAAAAATTTGGATACCTACAAATCCTTAGAGAGGATATAAGCCACCTAACTTTGCTGGGGATTTACCCGCCAGCACTTGCCTCTTTGTTTACCAGGTCTCATTCTGTCACTCCAGTTGAAACTGGTGGTCCTGACACCCTTGCAGCAGCTGCAGCATCAACTTTTGTCCTTGCTTGTTCCCTTCTGCGACATTTTCTTGCCATTCTTCTCAGTAAAGCTTTTTGAAAGAAGGCAAACAAGAAAGGCAATCTTCCTCTTTACTTTTAACAGTCAGTTCTTAGGGAGATAGCTATTGATGCAGTCTACTCTCATTACTTTTGCTGGACATTTCTGCTCAGCTTCAAGAGGATGACTTACAGTTTTATGTTAAGTCCCAGGCTCACTTGCAAGTGATCCGGCTGCAATCCTGGTTGTACAGTTTGATCCCTCTACATTCAAATCTAAGACATGTATTTCATCTTCAAAGTGTAAATATAATGGAAAAATCTGACAGACAGGGTGCTGGTAAAAGGGAGGTCAGTGGAATACTGGGAATCAAAGCCAGGCCGAGCTCAGTGGGGGTTTATGTCTGCTGCCTCTTGAAGGTACTTCACATAGTTTCTCATTGGTAATGGCATCTGCTGGGTCAAGAAAGACATCCTCTAATTATAATGTATATACATGGGTAGCCAAGGTATGGGATGACCGAAAAAAGAGAGAGCACCATGTATTGCTTGGAAATCTAGAATTACTCCCAAAGAACCCATGCCCGTATAACAAAGAAAAAAACCCAAAACAACTCACAGCAGAAAGCAAAATCCAAAACTACTGATAAAAACCAAAACAAGAAAAAAAAGGTCCCTGGTAGACCTAAACTTAGGCCTCTGGCAAATTAGAATGTAATTTTTTGGATGCTGTTCAGGTCTTACACCTTCCTCATTCTTTTCTTTCTTCCTCTTTCTTTTCTTTTCTCCTGTTCTATACTTCCATTCAAGACATACATATTGAATAAATGGAAACTGTAGTGTGAAAGGAAGGATGAATGTCATAATCCACACAACTAACTTAAACAAAAAGAGTGCCAAATTTTTCTGTAATTTCATCTCAGTTATTGAGCACATTTTTAATGTTGCCATAGAAAGGTAACTTATTGTTGGAAAGAAGATCTGTGGAGGGCTACTATGTGTCTGTTCTCTATATACCGTACACACCTGAATTACAAAGTTGCAAGGACTACATGAACTCAATTATTCTAGGCCACACTCTTCCTTAGTTTGCATGTTAGCATGAACAACTATATTTACCTCTTCAGTCATATTCATCTGACTAATCTGGAGAGAGCTTAATAAAATAGGACAAGAAACTGGAAAATCTAAGCAGAAAGGATGAAGTAGTGCACAGCTGTAGTTATAATGCTGCTATCAAAATACAGGTATACCAATTTTCCACAATTTAATTAATCACTTATAGGCCCTTCTGAAACAGTATTAAATGTAAAAGCTGGAAAGATTTGGTGTCTGAGACGATAAAGTGAGTCTTGATATTTACTTGTCCTTCACCTGCAGAACTGAGTAACATCATTCAGGGTTAATCTTCAAGTTCACATATGAATTGAATGTTCTAAGCATTCTAAAGAAATATGTCAATCTTATGTTTGGTTCAAAAGAATGGAGATTTTTGGCTTCCCAATTCACAGTTCCTTACTTATCATCCTTGTCTTCTGGAAAATGGACAGAGCTTTTTTGGTTGTCTGTTTCTCAAGAATTTTTTTCCTCTACTTACATGCTCTTAAAAAAAAGTTTTTTTGCACAGATCAAATAAATATGCAACAATGAGACTTACCAAACAATATTTTTCCAAGGAATTTTAAAAAGCAGCTTGTTTGAATTTAATACAATTACCTTATCAATCTACTAATTTAGCACAAAGGAATCTTGGGGTGTCTTAATTAACAACTAGCTGAGTATGCATTTGAAGATAGCTTAATTTTTGCAATGAAGAACATTTGTAGGGGAAATGATGAGATATAAATACTGTCATGAAATGCTATTTCTAGAAGGTCTTTATAGGACAGTAAGATCTGACACCCTTGTTTAAATAATATGCGAGTGGTGTAAGATGTCCAACCTCTTATCATAGATGAGCCTTTCCTACTTAAACAGCTTTTTTTCGGAAAGCAAGACAAATCCCAAATCCCCCTATACTTTGATTGCAGGCCTCAGTACAAATTTGTTGACAGGAATATGAGAGTCGTGTTGTATTTTGATGCATTCTGGATGCTACTACAAAGATAATTTTTTAACTTGTCTTTGCATGCTTTTAGTTTCTTTGAAAGCAAACCTAATGTAATCATCTCTACTGTAAGAATTCTTTATGTTAATTTCCATAACAGAAAAAAATTGCTTTTTTCTTAACTACTTCCATCTGTGATGGACCTGGGGTATGAGTTTTTGGTTTTTATTTGATCGTTACTTAACCCGTGGCCTGGTTTCAGTCAAGAAGAGGGTTAATTTTTTGCAGTAACCATGGGGGTGGAGCCTGGAGCTGTGTGGGTGTGGCCAAGATCCTAATATTATTCTAAGTAATCTCATTTCAAGGGAGGGGGGGAAAAGGGTCTCCCTTCTCTGTGTTCTGGGAAGAAAGAGCAGGTAGGCCGTGTCTTTCCTAATATACGTGCTTGGATGTATGCGAATAACTTTGGAGTTTGAGTTTATACACCTGGTCAAAGGGGTTTCAGACAAATGGATAAGTAATCAGCTTTAATATAAGCTTCAAAGGTATGTAAAATATAGAATAGCCATATATGTATTGAGATGGAAATGGATCTTGCATGGTGCAGTTCAAGCATGAGAAGACAGGAAGATTATAGAAAGTAGAGCTCATCTATTTGGAGAAAAAGGAGAGGATTTGTGTAGGTCAAACCTTTGAATGTAAGTCAATTAGAACTTCTCAGTAGTAATGAATTTTGTCTGTTTCACAGTTACTAGAAGACTTGCAGTATAAAGAAGAGGTTTTAATTAAAGGATAGATAGCAAGAAGGAAAACAAGGAGGACAGAACTGAAAGAATGGATCAAGATGAGCTACTTCAATGCCTGAGAGTTTTTAAGAAACGATGCCAGGACATCAGATCAAAAGAACTACAGAACTGAATAACATGCCTGTAAGATTGAGAAGAGAACTATATAGGGAAGCTGTCTTATGATGCTTTTGAATTATTACCAAGTGGTTGTCATCCTGGGAAAACAAAAGACATGCCTGTGGAATTTGGTCAAAACCCCTCTTTTTTTCCCCTCTTTGTTTTCATTGCATAGGTGATGTCACTTTTGCAACTGTACACCAACTTGGAATAAAAGTTCTGTGGGAAAGAGGAGAACAGTTGTTTACAGACTAAACAGACATCATTGATGCAAAAAATATACACCTGAGGACCACTTCTAAAATGGGAGAAATACATAGTTCTGTCTTGGGCAAGCTGGGAGATTGGAAAGTCATACTCGGAGGTATCACACAGTGAACAAAGGCTTGTCTATCTCTTGGCAGGGTCATTAGATTTTTAAGAGCTTCTATTAAGTTACCTTAAACATAAGCTGTAAGAAAACAGCCAGTACTGTAAAAAATCCCCAAACCCAGTACTATAGTACTGAAAGGAACCAGGCCTGAAAGGAGCCCTCCTTTTCCTGTACCACAGAAGTCACCCCTTTTATGTGTAACAGAATCAATGCAGTCTGGTGCAGAATATCACTAGCAGCATTTACCTCTCCAGTGGATAATCAGCATTTGATTGCCTTGTCTTGAGGATCCTCTGTTCCCTTCTCCTCTCCTCCATGTACAATGCTTTGCTGTTTCAATTACATATAGATGACTATTGTCCAAAAGGTAAATAAATTCTTGTTGTGATGAATGCCTGTTACATTTCTTTCAGGATGTTATATTTTTAGCTATTGTTATTCAGTAACCAAGCCATAAATAATATTTTTCTTACCAACACTAGGACACATGAGGCGGAATTATTCCTGTGCCATGTGATTTAGTAGAAAACTGATTTATGCAACATCCAGTTTCTACTGGATTGAATGAAGACTGCAGTTCAGGGGTTCCATCCTGACTAAGTGGCTTCTCACCCAGAAAAAAATGATCAATTTCTTGCCTTTTGTGGAGGGAAAGAGTGATAACAATGATAACAACAAAATATCTTGGTAAATATGTAAGTTCTACTCTCCACCAGTTTTTCCTGAATTATTCTGGAAGGAAAGGAAAGTGGAAGTACTTCAGGATTCACCAGAGAATTTTTTTTATTTGTGAAAGTTATTATGTAAATTTCTGGCTTAAAGAAAGAGCTCCTAATAAATACTAAAGTTGTAGAAAATGGAAACTCAACAGGGATTACATTCACACACTGTACTTCTTGATCCCTAGTAGTTTCCTTTTGGGAACAAATAATTGGATGATTAAGTGTGATCTAAGTAATGACCTTCTGAATAACTCCAAAAAACATGCACCTGGGAGATTTAAGTGGTATACTAAGTATCTGTAAGAGCAAGCTGAAAATGGTAATTACATTGAAAGCCAGTGTAATTGTTTGGGGATCAATTGTCAAACACTGGCAAACTTGAAAAAAGTCAATGAAAGCTCAGTACACAGACTCATGTGACTTCAGAGATTTTCAGATAATTAAGGACCAGGTTAGAAGGTAGTGTAAGGAAAATAAAAAACTATTTAGTTTGCCTTTGTTGAGTGACACTTGAAGGGGTTGAGGATATAAATATTTTAGAGCAGAGTCCACTTAAAAAAAAAAATCTGTTCTTTGTCTCAGATATAATATTTAGTTGTTAAGAACTAAACATTTTTTTACATCATTTAACATTTTTAAATAGAAATAATGATGAGCTGCTCCACATCCCCACTCCCCTTCCTGTCACGGGCATAAGAAACCTCTCACAGTCACTCTGTCACTGGAGAAAGTATCTTGAAAGAGGGGACAATAAATCTCTGGACTTCTCCACTATGTTTCCATTATGGAGAGATATATATATGTGTGTGTATATATATATATAATATCCATATATATGTATATATATACACACACATATATATCTGACAACCAAACTGTAAACACTACTCTTACACCAGCAAAGTGTAAACATGCTGCTTTATTTGAACAGGAAGATGCCCTATTTTTTTTCCTCAGGGACTTCATCTTACCAGTCTGTCTAATGGCCTCACCTTTCCTGTCAACTGACGTCATAAAAGAGCTCTCTAACACCAAGAGCAGCTGCTTATCTAAACAAAAAATGTCATGCAAGTGCCTCTAGAGCAATCTGATGTCTATATTAAATGTTTTCTTTCAGCAGAAGAATGCACCTGCTGCCTAGTTAGGAGGCTGATCTCTTTTGAAGAGCATTTGTCATATATTTGAAGTGCCAAATGGGAGATTGGCATTTGTATGCAGTAGACACAATTAGTCTCCCTCCTGCTCCATTCTTCTGTCTGTTCTCTCAGCAGCATACCTTCATACCCATCCTGGCTTTTATCTCCTTCCCTTGCTCTTCAGTGTGGGTCCTTCTCTTTCCCTCTCCTGGACCAAGGCATCTGGTGTCCTCTCCACATTCATAATGCTGTGCTTCTCATTTGTCCATTCTCTTCGGAACGCTTAATTGGTGGTCTGTGTCAGGTTCCTCCTGCAGCTGATTCTCTTTCTGCCTATTCATTTCAGGGAACTGTAACCACCACCAACATCTAAGCAGTTGTTTGTTTCAATCTGATTTTGGGAACCTCCAGATTAATATGCCAATAATACAATAAAAACATCTGAGTATCCATCAGAAGGTGCTGAAATCATGCTATAAAATACCTAAGCCAGTATTGAAGAATTTTCACACATCTGAAAACACTATTCAGACCACATTGCATGCTGGTCATATTGGAATAAGTACTTAACAGGAAGAGCTCGCACTGAAATTTATGGGACATATTTGAAACACTTGGCATCTTCTGCCACACTAAAATAAGGTAAGAACATTCAGAAATACCTCTCCCCCAAAATTTTTGTTCATGTTACTTAAAAATATAGGGTTTCACTTAGTTATTCTTGAAGCTTAACAGACATTTTCTATGTCATGAAAGCACAGGTGTCTGACATGACATTATTTCCAGGCCTAATGCAGTTTCTAGTTTAGTTTCATTCCTCTCTCTCTCTTTTCTTTTTCGGGGTTTTTTGTTGGTTTTTTTTTTTTTTTTTTTTTTTTTTTACTGCAACAGATTTAATGGGAAAAAATTGGTAACAGAAAATCTTTATCAACTAAGAAGTGTCCATAAACACATTGTGAAACTTTACTTAAAGTCAGGAAACATTATAACGAGATTAATTTTGTTGCAGCTGTGCTTCCACAGCGAGGATCTAAACAGATCTGAGCAATTCTGAGTCACTTTTGCACTTTCTGCTGATGTTCTAGAATTCAATCCACTGCAGAATGTAAATAAACTTAGTTTGTGACCCATCATGAAAAACGACCTCCTGCTCCCTTCTTCATCCTTCTCAGTTATACTTTTCCTAGGTAATATTTTCATATTTTTGAGTATCCACAGGAGATTTAGTATAATTCCAGTAGTGAGCTAGGTTTTTAAAGGTCTCTATTTGCAATTAAATAAATTCTCCAAATAGACAATTCAGTTCTTAACTTTTACAATTTGATAAGTGGTTTCTATGGTGATGAACTCCTAGCATTCAAAGAAGGATGGATTCAGCTGATGGTTGAGGATGACAAGCAGATTTTGGGTCCATTGCATTAGCCTCTGAGAAGAATCTGCATCTATACTACAAGTGTTCAAGTGCAGTTTCGTAACCAAGACTGAATTTTTGTCTGCTATGGGCTTCTTTGCTCTCTGCACTCAATTATGGTTATAAAACATAAGACAATATATTCTGTCAACAGAATGAAATAATGCTGCTAGGTAATAGAGTTTGAAATGTTTACAAACCTATAAATGAAAACTGCTCCATTAATATGAATGAATATAATAAAATTCGTTCATGATAATTACTACATGCATAATATTGCACAACAGAGCTATTTTTAGCACATGAGTTATAGGTTTTACAGACTTGGAAAGGCAGTGACTGTTCATAAGTATTATCTTCTGTTATACAAAAGAATGTTTTCACATCTTTTCATTACGTGTTAAAGGCCTCATTCTGTAGTGGGCCCAGTCTGATTTTTAAACATGGAAGATAACAGTGTAGTTATGTGTTCTAAATGATAAGCATATTTGGACTGCTGATCCAAAGAATTCTGTCTTGCAGGAAAAGCTACCAGTTCCTCTTTTTCTCAGTGCTGCAACCAGGTGGTCCAGTGTGTCCTTTTCACAAAGCAGGCATAGCTATAGTCTATTGATAAATTAATTATCTCAATGCATAGGTATTGAGATAATTGAGTCATTGAATGTGCATGAGCGATGATGTCGACTTTCATTATTTCTTCTTCAAAGAGAAAGAGGCAGAAAAGTTTCCACTGGATTTCAGGTGCCCTAGTAATTATGCATCTGCCCTTGCCTGCTTCAGCTTTAGCTCATTACTAAGAAAGGACTTTCAGAGTAATCTAGGATACTGAGGTGACAGGGAACGGACAGGAAGAATTCTGTCCTAGTACAGTCACTAATAAGTGGGAAAAGAGAGAGGAACCAGAAGAGTAAGAGAAAATGATTAAGATTTTGCTTGAAAGACTGGAGGAAATCTGGCGATTTAGCAAGCTGCAGGCTCTTTGGGAACGCCTAAATGATGTGAATATCAACCACACAACATCTGAAATAGTCCTGATGGTAGTGCAAACCTCAACAAGGCATTGCTAGTGGAGGACAAACTTAGTTCCTGCAGCTGCTCCAGAAGAAAAATGTCATAATATGAATAAGAAGTTCATTTTTAAATGCTGATGGATAAAAGAAAGATATAATTGATCAGAGATCAGAGATTTTGTAGTTTGCACTAAAAATATGTAGGTGATTTCAATCTATTGTAATAGTTCTCATTGTAATGAATATCTGGCATACAAAGCTCCATTTAAATTACCATTGAAATTTCAACCTTTAGAGATAAATTAACTATTGATAATAGCCTGTGTTAGGCTGGAAAAGTTTCCTAATCAGAAATAGAATGATATAGAAGATGTAGAATACCACTTTCATAAATGTAGGGGTCAGCAGTTAACTACAAAAACCCAACAACAATTTCTTGTGATCTTCCTTTCTAATCAGTCAAATAAGTTTCTCTCCAAAAACCTCACAGGCCTTACTGTCCTTTGGTTTGGATAAGAGACTATAAGACATTTCAGTTCTGCTACTTTGAATTTCCATGAAAACATTACCCCTGTGCTGGGATGTCCGGGAGGAATCACCTTGTTGTTTGGTAGATTTTTCACGCTCCTCAAGAAAAATCTTAGAGTACATCCCAGAGACTATTGTACATCCTCTTCATAATTTTTTAAAGCTTCATACAGACTATTTTATTTCATTAACATAACTTCCATCCTGTAGAACCACATCTCAAACTATTTCAAGCCTCTACACTGTATATTTACAACATACATTCTGGAATCATAAAATAGTTTGGGTTGTAAGGGACCTTAAATATCATCTTGTTCCAGCCCTCTTACTGTCCACTTCCACCTTCCACTAGACCAGGTTGCTCAAATGTTTGAGTCCACTGAACCTGGTCTTTAGAATCATATCTATCATTCTCTGAAATTTCTGTAAACTCAAGACTTTCAATATATCTCCAGGTATCTTTTTCTAGCAATTAGCTGTACTGATGTCTCACTTTTCTTATTACAGACTACAACCACAACATTACCTTTTTTCTTGTACTGGCCATTAAGTCTAAATTACTTCCTCACAAATCTTCCTGTAGACTGGGACTTAGTAACATTGTCTGATTAATTGGTCGTACCAACTCTGAGGTTCACTGGGAGTGCTGTAAGTTTGCCATTTCTGTTTGTGTGATATTTTTTCATGGCTATGAAAAATGTATGTAAAACTGAAAAACATTTAAACTACCATTGAAATTTCAACCTTTAGAGATAGATTAACTATTGATAATAGCCTGTGTTAGGCTGGAAAAGTTTCCTAATCAGAAATAGAATGATATAGAAGATGTAGAATACCACTTTCATAAATGTAGGGGTTTACATGAAACATGTAAAACTCTTGGCAACATTATGAGCTTTCCTTTGAAAACACCTTAACTATGAAGAACTGTTCCAGTAATAGTGTATTTCAGTGAATGTCACTTGTGAAGCAGACCCTTTTCTTCTGTTTATTTCCTTGCTTTCATATCCCAATATTATGCTCACCCTTTAATTAAGCGATTTCATTCTTCATTTTGTTATGTATTTTGACCCCTAATTTCCTCTCAATGTCACTGTGATCCAGAATGCAGTTCTTCTCACAATTACGGTGTACTTTTTTATTTGCTGGTGTCTGAACTTGTATCTGTCCACATTAACGCTTCAATTATTCAAAGGAACCCACATTTTAGAACAAGAGCTTGTCCCCTCATTATTTAATATTCCACACATTTTCACATCTTTGAAAATTTTCACCAGCATCCAAAAAGCATATTATTTTCATTATAAATATTGCTGAAGATCTTTATTTCACCAAGCCAAGAATTAATCCAAGACATCCCTGGGGGGAAAATTGCTTTGTGGACGGTTATTTCTCATTTACAATAGCTTTTGTAATCTATGATCAAGAAGAAAAATTGAATGACTTTTTTTTGGCAGTGGGACACAATTCTACAATGTGTCAAATTTTCAAACAACTTTTTGTCATAGACCTTAACTAAATCAACTTTCCAGTTTGAGAGAGGGACACGATATACGGTGACATTCCTACATAACGTGTGGGGAGATGAAAAAAATGATCATAAGCCTTTACTGTGAAAAGAAAACCTTCTTCAGAAGGAGTCTTTACACTGATTAGAGGAAGCAGCAGCCTTATGCTAGTCAATCCTTTCTCTACAAGGTTACTTCAGAGTGGCCCAGAACTAGTCCTGGATACTCCCACTACATTAATGAGTATCTGGATGAAGCTGTAGTTCAAAGTCAGGATGGGAACACAGAGATTAACTTTGTCTTTTTACAATGGGATAAATGATTTTTCAGGAAAAAGTTCTGGTGCTAAAGATAGAATTATTGTGGAGTTAAAATTACAGGTCCTTAAGTGTGATAATGAATATTGAATGATATACAAATTACGGGATAAAAAGTTGTAACTGTTCACAGAATCAGTCCACATTTTTTCCCCTTGTTTACACTTCACTTAAAAACACTATGCCATACAGTTACCCAACTATTAAAAGCTTCTACAGCAAATCTATGAACTAAAAGAAATCACCTGGGGAAAGAGATAGAGCGAATTACTTCTTACCCTGTGGTGTGGCATATCATCTGCCTGTACAATGGTGAATTGCCTGAGTAAGTTAAAAAAGAATATATACATAAGTCAGAAGAATTCTTTGTCACATTGTAAATGCATACCCTGTTGTCTTGCTTTTCAACTGAAACATGAAACCTGTCATTTCACATAAAGTATGGTGACACTGGGTTATTTAGCTTTTGAGATATTTCATCAGCAAGAAAGGTTTTTTGAGATAGAGGGGCAGAATAACCAATTAAATTCATTCACATTTACCACTTGCTTTGTTGCACACATAAGTCACTGATTCAAAGAGAAAATGAAAGTCAGGCCAACGTTTTTTCTCAGCTTTAAGCATACAATCCTCATCCTAACACCTTTCGAAAGACAATGAAAAATTGAAGTTTAGCCATCCTTTCTTTGTGTCAGTCTTAATTCTTCCAAAATATATGTATGTCCTAGTATCTTAAACCAAGAAAATATATTTGTTACACATACTTTTGTACTTAAAAAGAATGAAGGGTTTTCCTTTTTGTAAGTGTAACCTCAATTTCTTGAGGTAGTGCTTTTATTAGGACATGGTAGCAACAAAGAAGCAAATTGTAAACATTTATCACTAAGCATTGCATTTATTGATTTTCCCATATAGACTACCTTGGGTACGTAGATATACGTTAGTACCAATGAAAAATGAAAGGTTATAACACTTTGCTGACTCTGGATCACCCCCACGAGAGAAGAAAACTTGGTTTTAAAGTGCCCAAGTTGGACATTATCCATTTATTGTGTTTTAAATGCACTCTTTGAACCTTAAATAATGCTGAGGGACAATTTTGTCTCCCGGCATAGCCCCACTGAAGTGAGTGGAATTGCACCAACAATTCAGTTTGTCTCAGTGTGCTTGTGCATTTCTGCCTGTGCTTGTCGTAGTTTATTGTTTGGCTTCCTTCAGTAACTGTGAAGTATGCTGTCATCATAATCCAAATCATACAGTATATCATCAAAAAACATCTCAAAGGCTGTATAAATAAGAATTCACCTGTCTTCTCCAGCCATGAAGGGAAAAACAGTCTCCATCTATTTATCTTCTCAAGGCTAAGTCTTTTTTTTCCCACTGAAATGGGAAGTTGGAAAGTTCCCAGCCATGCTGTCTGCATTTTAATGAGCAATTTCTGTAAAGATTTGGCAAAATTCTGACCAGGTCTCCCCTATGGAGGGAAGGAAGGGTCAGGGAAATTACAAGGTCAGGGAAGAAATAGACAGGATTATAATTTTATATGTAGGATTACATTGTTTTAGCAGAAACAGTAGGGATTTTTTTCAGGCTGTTTTTCATGAATTTTAATGCTCTAAGAGGCATGTCACCACACTGCAAGAATTCCCTAGTCCTCACTCATATGAAGTGTTGCTTCACACTTTCTCTAGTACACACAATAAACACAGTGTTCCCCTGCAAAATTTGCACGTGGTGGGCAAGGAGGAACACTTTGCATACTCCGGGAAAGCACTTGAGTGAAAGCCAGCTTATCTCTGCTGCCGCTGAGTATATGTACATGTCTACGCATACGGGAACTCAGACATCACTGTGGGGGAAGCTTTTAGAAGACAGGCTAAACAGGACAGCTTAAAGTTTAAAACTTTAGTAAATCAGTCATTCATAGCACTCTGCAAATGGTTGGTTCTTGCATATTAATAATCTTGATCAGTAGATATACAATACTGTTGATCTTAACATGTACTAAATTATACATGAATATACAGATCTGATATTATGTAGTTAGAATTGATGGCTGTGGTCCTTGGTGATCCTTGTTTATTTGTTTATTTTTCTCACTTAGGCCTGATATTTTTATGCATCTAGCTATGGCTTTGATTATGGTTATCTCCTTTTCATCTGATTTCCCAGCCACCTCTCTTGTGTGTTCAGCAGGATCCTTGCCTATTTGCAGTGCCATGCACTTGCTTTTTTCTGTGGCAACGTCTTGTTCCTTGAACCTTTTTAACCTGTATTTTCTCTCCTGGTGCCCACATTGCTCACATATGAATTTATAGGATATTCACAGTGTCATGAAGCACTTATACACAGTTTTTAGTTACACTATATTAGTATGCTTATATTCATGTTCAATTCAAGTTAATTTTAATTATGTCCTAATTTGTGGACTTTTATAAGTGTCACATGCCTTTGTTTTTGCTACATCTCAGTGCCAGTAGGTTACCTCATGCCTGCTGGGGGATGAGCTTATACATTTGGATAGGTACCATATAATGTTAGTGTGCCATACATCTGTGCCTCAGCTCACTGCTTACAGAATGTCTCTGGTAACAGAAAAGACTCTAACTTCATATCTATCTTTCTCCAGATTAAAAATGATATTTAATTAACCAGTCATATCTGATTTTTTTTTTTAAGATTACATTAAAACCAAAGCAAATCAAGTCTTGACTTTTCTGGTGTTTTCCTTTTTGTAGCTTGCCAATATTGTTGCCAATGAACTGTCCTCAGAGACCTCTGTTAATAAATCTCAAGAATTGGTGGGAAAATGGCAACAGAGAGCAGAGCCAAAGCTTCTGCATTTTCAGGCTCTTTTTTGTATTCCAAGTTAAATGCCAGGAAAATGAAGACAGAAGTCATAAATGTAAGTCGGCAGATTATATACAGTTTGTTCTGATTTAGGTGAACTGATGTTTTTCAATGACTGCCATCCTGTTGTCCATTTATATTTTCCTTTTCTCTGTCACCTTTGAAATACCTCAGGCTCCAATCAAGTTCACCAGAAGATATGTTTAGTTCCTCCCAGCACTTCCTATTGTTCAGAAAGGATAAGCACATGTATTTGGATATAATATCACTCCCCTTCAAGTCCCATGAGAAGGTCTTCATTTACCATTAAGCATCTAGTCACTCCTATTAGGTTTAGCTGATCACAGGAAACGTTGAATCTTTTGAATCTTCAGACCCAATTTCTTTCTATAGTTTACTAAAGTTAAATAAATTTCATAAATGTCTCTGTATGTGTGTACTTTTCCTCTTCTTGCTTATATCCATAACAGGAAAAAGACAGTCAACTTTTTGCCTCCAGGAAGCTTTCATCAAAGTTTCATAAGAGATAAATGACATCAGTCACAGGCTTGTCCCGAAGTCTTTTTTACCAAAATTTTAATGTCAATGACAAGCTTATTTTGAAGGTAAGGCACTATGACATAAGGACTGCTCTTCTCCCCTCCTCTGTTTAAATGGATATTTCACTTGTCCCAGGCACACAAATTTACATATATGCACACATGTAAAATTTCAAAAAAAGGTTTTGAGACTCAGTAACATAATTTTCTAATGAAGCCTGCAGAGTCTGTGTGGTGAGTCAAGAGAGGAAATTCTCATTTAGAGCACATTGCTGTAGACTGAAAACACAGTAGGTTGAATAATGCCTTGAAGTTCTAAAGTGAGATAAGATTCCATTGCTGTAAAGCAACATTTGCATCTATGCAAACTTATTGTTTGTACCAGATTTCTACCTTTCCCTCAGAATAAAGAAAAAGGGAAAAAGGAAGAATTCTCTGGGAAATCTGCATGCTTTTATGTGAATTTTTTTGCCTAGCACCTGATTGATAATACTGATTGACTGTAGATTTGTTTCTGGTGGAAAGATAAATGCTTTTGCTAGTGTGCATGGCTATAATTTACATGGCCACTAATTTAAAGTTTATCTTCAGTCTCTAGGGAAAATTCTTATTTTAACAAAAATCTTACAGTCAATGATCCACTTTAATATCAGTTTTCATATAAGTTTCTCCCTAGAAGATACATTTACTAAATGGAGTTTCTAAAAATAGCTTAGAGAAATAGCTGGAGTGGAGGTGCATGGGGGGGAAAGAAATCTTCTCTAGAGGAAGCAGAAAGAATACACCATGGCCAAAAAGACTGAGATGTGATAAGTCTTAGTAGCTGGGACTGTATACAAACATAGTATTCAAAATTAAAATTGTCGGATAAACTACATGACATTCCACCTCAGTGAATTATAGTAATCCCTTTAATTTCAGTGCAATTTTTATGATTATCTAGTTAGAGCTAAAGAGAACTGGATAATAAAGTTAGATAACATTTACAGACAAATCCATATTTATGTCCAGAGTGTGCACAATCAGGTATTTTGCCAGTTTGGTTTGCTACTACATTTGCATTTGCAAACTGTAGCTTGGGAACACATGATTTGGCAGTTGAAATGTTACTCATTACAAAAAAGAAAGACTGGAGAGATCAAGGGACAGTGGAATTCTTGGAAGTTGTCAGCAACAAAAAAAATGTAAAAAATAACGTATGTAATATTTCTCATGCAAAAAATAACTGAAGCAAGCAAAATTATCCACAATCATTGCTGCAGCTTATATGGCAGTTTCCTAGAACTAAGGTTTGGTCTTTGTTCTCTCTCTCAATCCATATATCCTTCTCTCTGTGGCAGATAAAATTCCCTCATGACTGGACATGTCAGTTGGCCTGTAACTGTCAATACAATTTTAAGAATTTTGCAAAATAATTTTTCTTTTCCCAGCAAATGAAATTGATATTGTTGCTGAGCTTGCAGAAAATGTTCGTCTTACAAATAAAACAGGCATCATTATTAACTTTATCTTTCTTCTGAAAAGCATGGTGCAGGACCACTGAGGAACTTCACCTTCTGTAGTCAAAACGAGGCACAGGAACATCTAACATTTCTTGTCACCTGCTTTCAGAGGACTCTGCAGACCTTTGGTCTTTCCTATCTCTCTGTGGGGAACACAATAAAAAGCAAAATCAACAACATAAAGAAAAAACTATCATTTACAGGGAACATATCTTCTGGCTTTCCTGATGTCTTATCATTCTTGTTCGTCTTCCAAATTGTAAAGCCTGTAGGGAATGGATTGTTTTGATATCTGCATGTTGTGCAAGGTCAAGGATACAGTCAGTGCTGAGTAAATAAGCAAACAGTGGTAAAAATCATAAAATTCATACATAAAATTTGTCAATCTATCTACTCTATGTATCTTTGAATAAATAGTGTCTGGGAGATCAAAACCCATGTTCTCTGTCCTATCAGAGTTTGACCCTAAAATGACATTATGTCTTCTGAAGGCACTTCTTGTTTGTTTTTTTTTTAAATGAAAGATGCTAATGATAAATCAGTATTAATCCTCCTGATTTGTTTGTGATAGCACTAAGCTTGATAATCCTAGTTGTTTTTAATGAGGGTTGTACAACTTCAGGGTTTATCTTCAAGGACACTTAGAATTAAATTTCCCTTTATTCTAAAATTTTCTCTACAACATTTAACAACAGTGTGTTTGAGGACACAATAAAGACGCTCTCGCGCCTGCCAGGTTCAGCAGAAAGGAAGGAATTATGGCCCTTTATTGTTTACATTATCTCATTTTTATACACGTCCCAACTCCACAAGGGATTGGAGAGCATGTCACTTCCTTCTCAATCCCACTGGAGAAGAAAGGTGCTCATCAAAGCTCTCATATCACAAAAGGAATGAAAAACAGAAAATACCGTTAAGTAAACACTGGCTATTATTTAGATGAAACTATGTGAAAGAATCTGACTCCAAGGTTAAAAACAGAAGGCTTACAAAAACCAGGGCAACACAACAGCAACAGAAGTCCTGTAAGAAGAGACATTTCCTCTATTATCTGAACATAGTATATTTAAATTTGTAGGCAATAGCTTTAAAAGTGCTGCAGTTTCCTTGGAGAATACAATGTCCTTGAAGACTTTTAAAATACATGATCCTGTGATATATTGCTGCAAAATGTAAAAGAGACAAGTGAAATAGAAAACTGATAATGTTAAAGTATGATCATCTAACATCTACCGTTATGTGTTCATTCCTCAGACAGTAGATATCTTCTGATATTCTACAGGCACTGTAAGATCAGACTATGAGGTGACTGAGGTGCTTCACTACTGAGGGACTATCAGAAAACCATTATAAGTCTTTGTTTTCTGTCCGTGACTGAATCATAATCCAGTTACTTGGTTCAGAGTGTTTCAGATATATAGGTGAAGAAGACTTCACATCGAATTTTCTGTGAAAATCTTCAACCAGAATAATTCACCTTTACTCTAGTTGTCAAAAAAATATCTCAGCAAAATGGCCTTTATTAATATTTTACAGGATAATGTCTAGGTATCAAACATTTCTTCTGCAGTCCCTTTGACTATTATTCACATTCAAGCAGACATAAATGCTTCTAAAACTACAGTTTTCAGATTTTGACAGAAAAGTTTTTTCAAATTTTAGCCCAAATAATTTGAAAATGGTGCATTTTCTCAAAACTCACAGAGAATATAGGATATCCTCATAGTTCTATTATACAATCTCTCAATTTCCACCCAAAGAATGGAATTGACTTTTCTGGAAAACCCTGGTTTCAGGGACTATAAGCAATGGGTCTCCTCCCCTCTGGGATCCTTCCTCCTCACTGTCTTCTAGAGGGTACAGATGAGGACAACAAATAGGCTCGACTGAATAAAGGAAGAGCATAAATCAGATGGGGACAAAAGAAAATCGGACAGTCCTCATGAGAGAAGAGATAATCCTTGTCCAGGCAGCAAACATGAGGGACGTGAAAAGATTTTGTATGGAAAAGAGTAGGCAGGTCAGGTGCAGTTGTCTAAAGCTGTCTTTGGGCTTAAGCAATGCTAATAAAGGGTCAGAGCCCTCAATCTCCATCTGCTCTCTCACTGGGGCTACTACTGAAGCTCCACTGGCTAAAGCTTGGCTTGCACTGGGTTGTAAAGCTCCTCACCCAGTACATGCAGCCTGTGCCAGTGCTAAATGCTGAGTAGATTTGTGAAGCACAGCTGCCCACAGCTGGAGTAATCATCTCTGAATATCAAAGGGCACTGCTGGGATTTTCAGTAATACAGAAATCTCGGTCTGGAGGATAAGGTGAATTTAATACTTATGTATTTCTGTGTTGGAAAATAGCTTCTTCTTTTTTTTTTTTTTTTTTTTTTTTACTTAGACTGTCAGAATAAATAGTCGTTAAGATCACACCCTGGAAACCAATGTATTTGGGGGCCTTCTGTCCAACACACCAGTGTTGGAGATGCAGAGCTCAGAGCTGCTGTGGTTTCAGCAGGACAGGGTTAATTTTTTGCAATAGCTGGGAGGGGGCATGGCCAGGACCCTACTGTTATTTAATGGGGAAAGCAACTCTCTCTCCCTTCCCAGGAGAAGGGCATTCCTTACGGTGGAGAAACTTGGCGGGTGGAGCAGTCCAATATTTTTTTAATTGTTAGGGGGATTCCGTGTAAATTGTTTCTTTGTTTTATATCTTTTGTCATTGCTGTTGTTGCTGTTCATTTTCTTATCTCATTGCTGTTTCCAGTAAATTGTTCTTATCTCAGCCTGTGACTTTTGCCTTTTGTGACTCCCACTGGAGAAGCGAGGGGAGCACTGTGTGGTCTTTTTAGTGGAAGTACTAATTTGGAGCATACCATTCCTAAATCATGACAAGAGGTTTAATACAAGTTACTCTGGAAACTGCAGTTGCTGAAATCTCCAAGACATGCCAGTTATGATGAGTTCCTATTGTACTGTAAGCAGCAAAAGCTTTAGCCTATATGAAAATTAAAACATAGCAAAAACCAGACTCTGAGAAAGCAAAAAGATGAAGCAGTTCTATTCAAATTTTTTTAGAAATGGTACAAAAACTGCTTCAGCAGTGGGGCAGACTGTTTGGGGTCACATGCAGTCTTTGCAGAATAAAATTGACATTGATCTGGAGGATATTTATGACAGATGCATTTGCTGTGCTGCTCGAACCTGACATTTTTTTTGTTATATAGAATTATTTGCCACTACTGGCTTTATGGAGTGGTGCAGCCACTATGCTGCAGTTAAACATCATTGGCAGGACTTTTTGACCAGAAACTTATCTTTTTTTACCAAAGTAAAAATGTGACCATCATCAGAATAAAGCAGAGAAACAAAAATTGCTCGCAAGGATGAGATCCTAAGTTCCTGTTGTGTCAGAGACTGGGTAAGTTTGGTCTCTCTAGCTGCTTTTGGAGTGCTTGGAATGCCTGCTCGTAAGTATCTGGTGAGAGGTGGGCCAGGCTGGGCTGTGCTGGGTGAGGCAGTGCTCTGCCCTGCCCCAGTTCCCTCCCAAGCCCTGGCTGAGCTGCCGATCATGGCATGTTGCTGTGGGAGGGAGTTCCCATCTCACCTACATCAGAACCCTAGGAATTTGTAGCTACATATGTGTTTTTATATTCCTCTTCTATCCCCTCCCCTCTCTCTCTCTCCTAATTCTCTTTGTCATGGAACATTTTTGGGTAATGTAACATTTTTAGATTATAAAGGTTCCTAGGTTGAATGGGCTAAGTTTATGCTAGGTAAGTGCTAAATTAATGCTAAGTAATGCTATAATAAGTGTTTTGTATTGAATTCGGTGTTGTTTTTACTCCTTTGCTTAAGTTTCCCTAACTTTCTATATTTTTGCCAGTAAAACTTTTGTGTGTTTTTTACCACTTGAGAATATCTGGTTGGGATTTCTCCTTGCACTAAACTAGAGTAATGGAACCTTCAGTTTAACCCCTGGATTTACGTGTCCGGGGTGTAACATCTGTACAGCACAGTTGCTCTTAGCAGACATGTAAAAATGCTCTATACAGCACCCTGCTGAGTTCTGGTGTTGTGATGCTACTATTAAAAGGTTAATGAACAGCCTCAGTAAACTTTTGAAACTGCAGTGATAAGCCCCTAAAAAATACATTAATGCACACCCTTTCCTTCCATGTCTTCCACTTGTGGAGTAGTGTGTGCTCAACACAAAATATGTCTTTCTTTGACTATTAAATGCTCTTTCCTTTGCTACAACAAAACATGGAGAATCAGAATGCATTTGCAGACAGCTGGTGTTATACCAACTATTTTTTTTTTGCAATAAATGGGAAACAGGATGTCTAACCTGAATCCTGAGCATCAGTCACTAGAAAAATCTAGTCATGCCACATTAGAGGAAGAACCTTTGGGATTTTTTTAATTTCACTGGGGAAATGACCTGACTTAGAACTAATTTTCCTCTCATGCTATTTGATCTGGATCTGGTGTCCAAACTGTTCAGTATCCTAATTACATGAACAGTTTTGCTGGTGCACGGGAATGAATAGGAAGAGGATGAGAAAAAGGGTTCAAGGGGAAAAACGAGGCAACTTCCTTTGATGGCAGCACCTGTCCGTCACCCTGGATATGATACAACCCCCTGGAGTAAAGTCACATTGAGAACTATTTGTGTATGTGACAGCCTAGTCTGAGAGGAAAGAGGCTATGAAAAATTCCACACCAAATTTTATATCTTGACAGTGGAAAAATTTCTGACTTAGGTCTTACTAACTTCTGAGAGAAAACTGAAAAACTGCTCCACATACTTTATTGTTACTAGATCCTCATTTTGTTTCCTCTACACTTTCTTCTCCATTCTTTCCACTGCTTTGATTTCAACACTATTTTGCTGTTTATTCCTTTCTGTATTTGTTTTTAAATTTTCTTCCCTTTTCTTCTTTTAGAGTTTCTGATAAAGAGCGAGGCTTGCAGGTTATTGCAAGTGCATTCCAGTTTCAGTAACTTCTTGGGAAATGATGTAGATCTGGTGAATAATTGCTAGAAGACAGGTTTAAACATAGAGTAACTCTTAAACCATCATCACCCTGCAGAGTGAACTAAAGTTTCTGGACAAGAAGCACATGTGCTGTCAGTAAGGATTATGGTAGGCCATATATAGGAAAAACACTTGATTTTTCTTTCCTGGAGCACAACTGGTTGAATTTTGCTGCTGCACTCTGTAGCATAGAAGCAATGGCAAGCTTAAAAGCATAAGGATGGAAGGGCTCAGTAACAATATATTGTGTCACTGTCCAATTAAAGAAAGCAAAATAAAGTTCCTGAAATAGCTTTCAATTAACACTTACTGCATCCCATAGCATATCTAGTTTCTTAAAGGGCCATTAATTGTTAATATACTGCAATTAGCCCTTAAGTATGTGATTAATATTCTGTTAGATGCTTATTTAATGTTATTTGGCATTCATTACCAATGAATAGATATTTAATTGAAGGCTGCTTCCTCCTTAGCAGAATGGCTGATCTCCTTTTGCCCCTTCCATGATTACTTTCTGCTGTTTGTTTTTCTTCAGACCATTGCCTTTAAGGTTGTAGAATTATTCTTCTTCTTGTGGTTCACTTGGCTAAGCAGAAAATAATCAGTTTTTTAGCCCACAATACCTATTCAGATAAGTGTGCTGGGATTATAGATGTGTCAAAGCACACCAAAATTCATTCAGTAAGATATAACTTGACCCCCAATATAAAAGGTTTTATGAAAGAAAGAAAAAATTTCATAGAGGTTTTTTTTCATTCTCCATCCTCTTTTGTTCCCTTTTTTCACGTCTTTTTTCCCCAGCATCATCAGCTGCAAAAGATGTGAGTAGGGCAAATGAGGCAGGGAAAATATAGCAGCAAATAAATATGGTAATATGATTGCCTTATGGAGAAAACTTTTAAATTACTTTCCAAGAAGATGAACCTGTTTCAGCTGTGCGGTACACAAAGCTAATGCAGATGGGAGAAATTGTGTTAGTTACCAATCACACCATCCTCATGAGGTCGGCACCCCATTGGTTGGCATTTGCATTCACAATTGTCCTCTTTCAGTTTAAAATCAGATAGCATAAAAGGAAATTGTCAAGTCAATTCTAGCATGTCCAGCTTGAGATGCATAAAAGGAGTCCAGTATTCAACAGCAGCAATAATCTAAACTTTGAAAATCCAGCCACCTTGAAAGTCTTTCCTGTTGTGTTAGCAAAAATGGCTAATCACTAAGCACAAAATAGTTTTGAAGGACCATTACCTGCACTCATATTACTAGGTGGTCAATAAACAAGCAAATTCACTGAAATGTGTTTCAGCTGTTGAATGAAGTTTGAATATATTCACTTCTCGGATTTATTTGTTAGGTTCAGAAAGATGAGTAATAAAGAACTATCTGAGGAATAAAATGATGTAGGAATATTTCCAAATTAAAGATTTCATTTTTCAACCAGCTTCTGCTGATGAACAGAATCTCTAGGTTATGAACTACAAACAGTTAAAATGCATAACATATTTATTAAAAATGTGGTTATATACATATGCTCTTAAACTTGGTAAAAGCAAAGCTGTTGCTTTCCAGCTTGGTTTTCATGTATATGCCCTTGCACCATGGGAAATGCCTAAGGGAGAGTGAAATGCTCTTTCCACTGGCATTTTAAATTACTTTATGAAGCATTTTAGTTAATACTTGAAATTTATAACGGTTCAAATTTAAAATTGAAATTCTTAATTAAAACTTTGCACCTGCCAGAGTGTGCTGCCTTAAGAGGGTACTGCATTGACGCTTTACATTAATTTTCCTGTCTATTTCCTGGGGTTTTTTTCAGTCTCTTCATCTCAAATGTTTCAGATTTTTTAATTTCTCTAAGCTCTGCTGTTCAATTGAAGAAGTCTCAGAAACATTTCTGATTATTTTTGAGAACTTGTGGGATGCTAGAATCCAAACATCATGTCTTTCTTTAAAGAGGTCATGGAATTAGGGAAAAAAAAGTCAGAGAATTGGCAACCACTCAAGTTATTTCAATTCCTCAGAAGAATCTGGAAGAAATAATTCAGCTAGCAGTTTGCAAGATAGCAAGGAAACGACCAAAGCCAAAGCAATAGAAGTATTAAGGGAGCCAACTAGGAAAGATGCCCCCTTTGATTTGTTGCTTGTTAACAGAGAGGATCTCATGAGTGGAGACTGGTGGCCATTTGGCCAGAGCAACCACAAAGAGATCTCTGCTGACTGGAAGAAAAGTGCCAGCAAAACTTCAAACCTGGACATGAGGAGAGCAGACTTCGGGCTGCTCAGGGAACTTAATCAGTAAAATCCCCTGGGAAAGTGCTTTTGCAGGTGTGGGGGTCCATCAGTGTTGGTCACTTTTTAAACATCACCTCCTAAGGACACAGGCAGCTCCCAAAGGTCGGAAGTCAAGCAGGCAAGGCAGAAGGCTAGCTTGGCTGAACAGGGATCTTCCCCTGGAAATAAGGCAAAAAAGGAAGGTGTAGGCCCAGTGAAAACAAGGTTGCGTGACATGGTAAGAATCCAGAGATACTGCTTGCCAGCTTTGGGAGAAAATTTGCGTGGTGAAAGCTCAATTAGATTTGAAGCTGACCAGAATTGTGGGGAACAATAAAAAGTTGGGGTTGTAATACATTTATAACTAATGGTAGTACAGAAATAATATTTTCCCATCAAATAATGAAGATGATCACTTCACAAACAGGACTGTAGACAAGGCAGACATTTTTAATGCTTTCTTTGCTTCTGCCTTCAACACTGAAGATGGGCCAAGGGAGTCCAAGTGCCTTGAGCTGAAGGACCATGACAGTGAAAATTATAAACTCCTAATTGATCCAGAACTTTTGCAGGATCCACTGGTTCAGCTGGATCTCTAGAAGCCTATGGGAACTGATGGGACTCATCTGAGAATACTCAAAGACCTGGCTGATGTCCTCGTGAGGCCTCTCTCAAAGATTTTTAAACAGTCTTGGGAATCTGGAGAGGTCCCGTTTGACTGGAAGCTGGTCAACATTGTCTGAATTTTCAAGAAGAGCAAGAAGGATGACCCTGGAAAGTACAGTCAGTCTCACTTCAGTGACTGGTAAAATTATGGAGAAGATTATTCTGGGAGTTATAGAAAAACACCTGAAAGACAATGCAGGCATGGGTCACAGCCAGCACTACTTCATGAAGAGAAAGTCCCACTTGTCAAACTTAACTTCATTTTATGACAAGGTAACCCACCTGGTTGTTCAGGGAAGGGAGTTGATGGGAAGCCAGTTCATGTAATCGTTTTGGATTTTGGTAAAACTTTTGATACTGTCTCTCACAGAATCCTTCTGGACAAGACATCCAGACCACATGTGGATAAGCATCATGCAACAGCTTATGGGTTGGGTTACATTAGGTTAGCAACAGGTCGCTAGTGGGGCTCTATCACAGGCCTAGTGCTCTTCAACATCGTCATAAATTACTTGGACACAGAACCCAAAGGTATACTAAGTTTTCTGATGATATGAATTGGTAGGAGCTGTTCACTCACTCGAGGGCAGAGATGCCCTTCAGAGATTAGACAATTCAGAGGCCTGGGCAATCACCAACTGTATGAAGTTTAGCAGAGATGTGTAACAGACTCTGCACCTGGAATGGGGCAACCCTGGATTTACAGACTGGGGAATGAGATGCTGGAAAGCAGTGCCATGAAAAAGGATCTGGGGATCCTGGCTGGCAGCAAGTTGAGTGTGAGTCAGCAGTGCCCTGGCAGCTGGAAGCATTAGCTGTATCCTGGGATTTGTCAGGGCACAGCATCGCCAGCTGGTCAAGGGAGGAGACTGTCCTGCTCTGCTCTGCATTTGGGTGGCCTCACCTCAAGTCCTGTGTGCAGTTTTGGGAACCACAGTATAAGAAGAATATGGAACTGTTGGAGAGCATTCAAAGGAGGGCCAGGAAGATGGTGAAGGGACTTGAGGGGAAGCCATACAAGGAGTGACTGAGGTCACTTGGTCTGTTCAGACTGGAGGAGACTGACGGGAGATCTCATTGCAGTGTACAGAGTCACAGTGCCCTTGTGAGGGCAAGAGGAGGGGCAGGCTTTGATCTCTCCTCTCTTGTGACCAGTGACAGGACCAAAAGGAATGTCCTGAAGTTGTGTCAGGGGACATTCAGGTTGGACATTAGGAAAAGGCTTTTCACTCAGAGGGTTGCTGGGGCCTGAAATAGGCTCCCCAGGGAAGTGGTTACAGCACCAAGCCTGTCTGAGTTCAAGACATGTTCGGACAATGTTCTCAGGCACATCGTTGTGATTCCTGGGTTGTCTTGTGCTGGGCCAAGAGTTTGATGATCTTTGTGAGTCCCTTCCAACTCAGGATAGTCTCATTCCAAGAATATTTTCCTTTAAATTCTGCATAACGAAGATAAAAATGAAAACAGATGTTATACATCATGACCTTTTGCATCCATCCTAAAAATAAATCCAGGGAAATATGGTTTTGATAGAAGTACTGTTGGGTAGGGGTACACCGCACTTAAAATTGTATCTATCAAAGATCAAAATGGAAGAAAACATTGAATAGAATCAGTCTGGGGAGAATTAGTTGACAGCCAGCTGCACATGAGCTGGTGCTGTGTCCAGGTGGCCAAGAAAGCCAGTGATGTCCTGGCTTGTATCATGAATAGTGTGGCCAGCAGGATCAGGGCCGTGATTGTCCCCCTGCACCCGGCACTGGTGATGCCACATCTTGAATCCCATCTTCAGTTTTGGGGCCCTCTCTACAAGAGGCCCTCTCTACTCTACATTGAGGTGCTGGAGAATGTCCAGAGAAGGACAACAAAGCTGGTGAAGAGTCTGTAACACAAGTCTTGTGAGAAGTGACTGAGGGAGCTGGGGTTGTTTAGTCTATGGAAAAGGAAGGATGCTGTTAGGAATTGTCTACTGGGTTATACATTTAGCGGAATACCAATAAGGACAAGTAAAAAATAATCCCTCATAGCTCTTTATACCTTGTTTTATCAAGGAGCCTATACTCGGATGAAGGATTAGGGAACTCCAGGAACTTATGTTAAGCTCCTGGAATCTCTTCTTTTTCTTTTTTTTTTTTCCTTTCTTTTCTTCTCCTCTCGGTGATTAATTATACCAAGAACGCTAACATCAGTTAGGAGGCACAGGATAGATATGAATGATGAAAAAACCTAATAAAAAAAGGTATGGTATAAGAACATTTGTGTTAGATTGAATTTAGGGCTGTTAATTAATCCTTAATTATACATAATCATTTATTGGGGAAAAAAGTGAAAAAAAGTCAAATCAGGCTTGTGGAGGAAACTTTTCAAAGGCAGAGGCTACAGTCAGTTAGCTAAAGATACAAGCCCATTTTTCAATCAGATTCACCAGTCATTTGTTCTTGACACAACTGAATACACGCTTGAATGGGTTTATAAGTTGAACTCTGAAGATTTTAAAGGCTGCTCCATGCATCTGACAATGCAGTCTGGCTCTATCAAGCCAAGGCAGGCTAGCAACTCATCCAACTGCTCTGCTGGTATTTTGTGCTCTGAATTATTCCAAACATAAAAATTCTTACCTTGAGCTTCAGATTAATTTAATCACCAACACTTAGTAACAAAAGACAATGTGGCTTTGGGGGCCAGTGCAGCCAGAACTGCTTTGCATGTCTGCATAGCCACAGCCAGTTTATTTGTGGGAAAACTGGTTTGCAGTGTTTTAAATAGATCACTCTCTACATACTTCTGATTAATGCCTGCCTCCCAAAGCTTGACCTAGATACATTGTTTTAAGCATCTTTTTAAAAAATGACTCTTCTCTCTCCTAATAGATCACAATTGAATTGTTAATTGGCAAACAGAAGGCAGTGGTGTATACATCCTGTTGATTTGTACCTGTCTGCTGCGGGCTAATAGAATGATTAATAAACATTTCACACTGAATTTCCACTATCAGAAAAGCAGTATTGTTCAGTGACTGATTTTTACCTTAGGCTTAAGTTCAACTCATTCCTGTGTGGCTTATCTGGAAAGGAGAATATTAACCTTAAAAATCACGAGTAATTATATTCCAGCAAGGCATAGTGATATAGTGGTGTTTATTCAACTCTTCACTCCCTTCATACCTTCCTGCATCTTAACTTGGCATCTCCTTTTTAAGCTTGCATCTGACATTTCATTACCTCTGAGTATTCAAAAAATGCCCCAAATAGTACTGATTTCAGATGGTTAGACCTTTCAGACTAGGACTTCCAAAGGGCTGCATAAGCTTTGAATGACCTCATGTTGTTGCTTTATAGCTTCCTCTGACTCTTCTATTTTTATCTCATGTTTCATGGCCAAATTCAGCACAAGAATAGAGCCTGCACATAGTTGTAGCTGTACTGATTTGAGATTTCAGCATCCTTTATCCTACCATTGTACTGACTGTTTCTTATTATATTTTCGGGTTTCTTTCACCTTTGATAAATTAGTGTTTGCTATGGAGCCTTTTAAAATGTGTCTGTCATTCATAAAACACAACAGAACTGAATTTCCCAGCAAATTATTAAGCAGAGCGGGAGGAAAAAAATCCTTGAAGTCTGCATGAGTATTGATTCTGAACTTCACAACTGTAGCCATTTTAAAGTAAAGAAAGAGAAGCCATAGCAAATAATAATATTCATTTTTGTTAGGACATGTGGATTTTGTTTTGAAAACATTTAAGGACAAAAAGAGATTGAGGTTGCATGTTTGCATGCTTTTTCCATTTAAGCAAGAAGTACATGATTTTGAGAAGATATTTATGTACAGTTAACAAGATCATTCTGCATAAATCCTCAAAGTATGGGTAAATGTAATAAAATAAAAAGTCTCTGTTTTCTGTACAGTTCCTATTTGTGTGACTTGCTCTGTACAATTCCCATTTGTGTGACTTGCTCATGCAGTGGAGGTGTCATAGTTACACTGAGACACAGGAAAAGAAAAAAGAGAGTTGTCTCATATTATACACTTCAGCTGAATGTTACATACTCCAAATTCCTATGGTGGACATTTGGACATTGACCAATTGGAGGGAGTCCAGAGGAGGATCACAAAGATAATTAAAGGGGTAGAGCACTTCTGTGAGGAAATGCTGAGAGAATTGGGATTGTTCAGCCTGGAAAAGAGAAGGCTTCAGAGTGACCTAATTGTGCCCTTTCAGTACCTGAAGGGAGCCTTCAAGAAAGGTGGAGAGATGTTTTATAAGAGCATCTAGTGACAGGACAAGGGTAAATGGCTTCAAACTGAAAGAGAGTAGGTTTGGATTGGATATTAGGAAGAAATTCTTTACTGTGAGTGTGATAAGGCGGAGGAACAGAGAAGCTGTGGTTGCCCCATCCCTGGAAATGTTTAAGGCCAGGCTGGATGGGGCTCTGAGGAATCTGGTTTAGTGAAAAGTGTCCATGCTCATGGTGGGGGGTTGGAACTAGGCGATCTTCCAACCCAAGCCATTGTATGAATCCGTGATTCTAGGACTCCATGATTCTATGACTGTACATCAGCTGCTCTGTTATGTTTTCCCCATGCAAAGAACAAGCTCAAAAGATAAAGCAGCTCTTCTAGCCTAAGTGGATTTTTTCCATAAATGTAGGCAATAAACAAATAAAGTGTGATACTCAGTTTAATACTGCTCATCTAGTTATAATGCCCATGTAAGTCTTCTCCCAGCTCTGTTTTTCCTAATGTCAGGCCTATCACTTTTAGAAGGGTGGCACTCACACCCATCTCTCTGCTTGCTCTGTGCTCTTCTGACTGTGTTTTTTTCACTGACAGTTTTATGTCCTTCTAATTTGGGAAGAAGTTACCACCACCCAGCAATCCCAAGGACATATGAGCATCTCTTAATTTCAAAATCTAATCAACTGTTTCCACCCACCTTCAAAGCCTCACACAGACACAATTACAATGGACAATGGCCAGGAGACACTACACTGCATCAAAACATACACAAAGACAGAAGCACTATCATCCCATCCCCAGTATATTAATTATACTGGCACAGCATGGAAATCTTCAGCAAACAACCCCCAACAGGACCTTTTTTATAAGAGGTCAATAACAGCAATGCGAGAAAAAAGAAATGTATGTGTCCTTTTTGAAGCTGAGGGAATGCCAGGAGTTGACTACATATTCTGTTCCACTTCACCTTCCCAGTTCCTATACTTCTGTCTGTCTGCCTGAATAAACTCTTGATTTCATGGGAAGTATAAAATGAAAGGTTAAGGAGAAATGACCATTTGGCCTTCATTTTATTGTAGATTGTTCCTAGAATGTTTGCCTTTGTTCTGTTGTTTGCTTTTGGTTAAGAGCTGAGCTCTTGTGGTTCACCCAGAAGTGCCCTGGAGTCTTCTGTCCTTCCAACTTATCACCTGACAGCAATGATTGTATAGTGTAATTAAAAGTCAGTGCTAGCTTTTGGGATATATGGTATAATAAAAGAACCATCTGAAATTAGGACTTAAATAATGAAGGGTTCAGGGACATGTAGTCTGGTATTTGTTATGCATTTTAATAGAGGAAGTTTGCAGCTAATTGGAGGCTAACTAAACCCTTTGGACACATTTCAAGTCACGTCAGTCCTTTTTTTTCTCCCCAAGGAATCTGATAGGCCACGCAGCTTAGTACTGCCTTTTTCTATCTTAATTACCACATTGAATTGTGCTAATGTAGGTTTACTTTAGAGGCATGTGTTATGCTTATAACCCAGGCAAGAGTTTCTACTACAGTTTTCAGAATCTGGTTTAAACACTTCTTTATCTGCAAATAGTAGAAGAAAAAATTTAGACTAAATTGCTTCTCTAACTAATGCATTGTAACCAATGCACTTGTCTAGAGCAAGTAGGTCACCTGAGTTACTCTGACCCACCCCAGCAGCTTGTAAACAAGGTTGTCATTATTCTGTATTTGAGATATTACTAGATCTGATTTTATATAATATTGCACTTTTCACTGGGCTACAAGAATGGTCCTTGCCATGAACACACATTCTTCATAGTGGCACTAAAGAGGCTCATCACTTTTAAATATGCTAAGCCTGTGAATGAAAATCTGTATTATTCAATGTGTCTAATGAAAAAAACGTTATAACAACCCCATTTATTAGCTGCTTGTGGAATTTTTGCAAAGCTTGGTCAGTAAACCTAGTAGGCTGACCCTCATAATTCAGGCTGAAGTAAGGGAGAAGCAGAAGCACTTTAAAAGAAAAGTGAAATTCAGACCTGTTGCATTTTGTAAATGTTAGCAGAAAATGCTGAATAATACAAAAGTCACAAGCATGAACAAATGTCTCATATTTTACCATGACGTATGCATGCATGCACAGCTTTTTTAAAGAACTGGCAAAATAGTCGAGTTTAAAAAAAAAAAAAGATCTTTTTTTTTTTTGGAGATTAACATACAAAATTTTGATCCAAAATATTATAATTAGATCATCTCCAGTTTTCCATGAGTCTGGAAGAAAATTGGTTTGTGTCAATATATACAGGCAGAATTCCAAGTCTCGAGATACTTCTCTATTCTATAGAATTGAGACTCTTTTGGCCAAGAAATCTACCTGCAGCAAACATACATATCTCAGAAATCTCATGTCTTTCTGTCCCTCTCTTACCTCAAAAAAAAAAAAGGAAATGTCTTTTAACTATGCATATGTACCAAAGATTTTAATTCGTAGGACATTCATAGCTACATAAGCTTATTTCAGTATAAGGAAAAGGCATGGGTACAGAACTTCTTCTCTTCTACTCTCTTGAATTGTCTATTTATTGCTGCAGCAGTCCTCTGATCTTCCAACATCACTGTGCACTGTTGTGCCAAGGTGAAAGAGTTTGGATAACCCACATTTCTCGGATCACAAGACATATTTTCTCCATTTAGGTTATTTTAATTTTTTGCAAGATCAGGAGACAACAGGAGGCCTTAACTCTTTACCCAAGAGGCTCACACCTCCTTGGCCTTCTAGGTGAAAATTCTGAGGAGATCCCTGCCTCAGGTTTCTGTGTGTTAAACCCTCTGTTTTTTGTGATCATTCTCCTTGAGGAAGGAGGGCTACTGTTTCCATGCAGTAGTTGGGGCTTGGTGCGAAAAAGATGATGGATACCCTATCCACATTGTTTAGGCAATGTGGAAATGACACTGAATAAAATCAGGTCTTCTGATTAGTGGGTGACGGAGCATGTGATATAGAGCAGGAAACAGCACTGGACTTGAAGAAGAGCAGGACAAGAAATGCTCTGAGTGTATAGCTAAGAGATGACCTCAGGTCTTCTCTTTCATTGTTGCTGCAACAGGGTGCCTTGCTGTTCAAGCAGCAGGATTTTTGGAAAGGGAGGGTAAGCACTTTTTCCTTGTCATCCTTTTCCTGGTTCTTCATTCTCTCTCCCTCTTCCTTCCTCTTTGCTTGTCAAGTCCACAGACAATCTTCCAGTTCTGCTGTCAAAACTCACTCATTTCATGGTTTCACATTGGAGCGTTGAATATTTTCGATGCAGAAGTACTCATTCTGTTATTGCTTTTTGAAAATATTTCTTTCAGGAAGAAACTAGTCTGCCCAAGTGTAAAAAAGGAGACAAATTTACCGGAGAAATAATAGCAAAACAAATCTGCTGGTGATATCTGAAAAATTACTGGCAGCTTCTTCTGGCTGAATTCAAGCAGCTATAGCTTGTAGTAAAACATGACAGTTTTAGTATTTAGTCTGATCTCAACCACTTTTTATGCTTAAGTCTGATATATTCTACATTTTAGAGAGAACAGTAGCTACCTTCAACAGTTCCATAGAGGGATAAAATAAATTTTATTATTTATTTTCTATCGATTACTTAAAAGAATATACGTCTTATTTTGCTATTCTTTAATTTTAAATTAGTTAGAGATTAATTTAAGTTTCCCTTAATGAAATCTTTTTATACTTTATTGGACATTCTTATTGTTACATTTTTCCTGAACACAATTTGTGTTCTGTGCAACAGAATTTTTTTCTGCTTCTTAGTTTTTGAGTTAATTTACATATTTTTTGACAAGTTAAATCATCTAATACAGATCTGTTCATCTGCAGTAGTTTCCATCATTCTTATCCTTTATTATGCTTACTTTAGCCCCTTGTGCCTTTCCTTCATAAATTGATAGATCTACAATTCTGCAATAATTTATGCTTCCTCCATCTGCATTGCCTTACCTGTTACATTTTTCCTTTGATTTGACATACAAAATCTGCCTAGCTTTTTCTTTTTTATTCCATAGTTCCATTTTGATTTTAACACTGACTTTTAAGGTATAGCTATAGAACATTTTATATTTAGTTCTCCTTTTCATCTCTGACTGTAATAGATTTTTTTTTTACCAAATAATGTCAATTTAGTTGTTCTTTTGCAGATTAAACATAATTCTGTTTTTCTGGATTCAGCTCTGCTCACTCTCTGAAGACTAGTTAACGTTTTAGCATACAGTTCCCATATTTTCTAACATTTCAGTATCTGCTAAACTCTCCTTCTTGACTGGCAGCTGAAACTTGAGTTTAAATCCTGAAATATAACTCATAATACTTATAATAATAAGGGTTTTTTCAGGGAAGCATAAGGAACATGGCAGATATTACACTATACTGTGAATATGCCTAAACTGTGCTTAGAGGTCAGCCTGGAAATTCATCTTTACTTAGAGTCCTTTCATCTGATAGTTGCTTTTTCTACTGAAGTCTCACAGTCCTCTGATATTCACAAGTTTGTTCTTTTAATGGTCACAGAATGAAAAAAGAGTGTCTTTCTTCTTTTACTTTTCCTGCTTGCGAAACTCTCTTCCTCTTTAAAAGTAATTAATTTTGTGGAGCCAAGTTCAGGTGGCAACAAAAATGCTGGTTTTGTATCAGTACACATTTCTAAAGTTAATGTATATTTGTTAATGTATACAATTTGTATGCATCTGTTAAGTTATTTCAAAAAAGTGTCTGCTTATAAGTAACAACTCCAAATTGTAACTCTTAATTAGAGATATATTACAGAGGTCTTACTGAAAGTTATAAGTTTTACTGAAATCTACATATGTAACCTTTTGAAAAAGTCACTCCTTGAATAACAAAAAGTTTTAAATTATATTCTCCTGCATCACATCCATGCCCAGAGGTGCTTTAGATACTCATGTTCTCTGTGCTCCAGGGTCACTTCAGTTTTCATTTACACAATTTACACATCTAGGCCCAATTTAGAACACCAAATCTCTTTAACTGGCATTACCAGGAATCTATAAAGAATCTTTACTGGATTCTTTTTCTTCTATAAAATTATCAAAAGGTTGTAGCCCAGTTTCTGTACCCTAGGAAGTGGGCAAAAAAATATCAGAATGTACCTCATGCTCTCTTTCTCTTCACTGCTTTCTTTGTGAAGCAGCTGACTCTGTTCCAGTCACCTTGAACAGAAAAAGCAGAAGAAAGAACAGGGCTTTAGTATCTGATGATCTTTGCCCATTTTCCACCTCCCATTTACTTAATCTCTGAGAACTGGGTAAACAGTCTTTGCTTTCCTTTGTTGATGCACAGGCTGAATCTTGCTTTTTCTTCAGCTGAGCAATGGCAAAGACAGCCTAATTCTTGATGAACTTCTGAGCAGTTTTTGAGATATCATCACCGCTAGATTTGATGTTAAATTTTCATACCTGCTATGCAAAATGCTGGATGCTGTTTTAAAAGAAAATTAAATTGAATGATATTAAGCAAGCAGAAGGATATTCAGTAAAATATGTGTTATTTCTTCCCCCCCTTTTTTTTTTTTCAGGGAAGCATCAAAAGATCCAGATATCTCATGTATTCCCTTGCAGAATGTTCTGAGGCAGAGTGGTATATCACTTTGAAATCAGATACAGCAATGCTTATCAAACCATTACATTTCAATCTCAGGCTGAGATGCAGAGTTTTATATGAAGACACAACATGTTCATGGAATTGGTTAGATACAGCCTTATATGCAGGAAGTAAGATCTGTAAAAAATCCAATTCTATGCTTGACCAGAAGCAAGTGACAAGAGAAAGACAAAAAAAAAAAAAAAAAGAATCCAAGACAGGNATGGTATATTTGAGATGAAAAATAAATTTGACTGGTTCTACTGGGCAATTTGGCACAGTGGCATTTTTCTATGGCATGAACTGAATGGTGTGGGGAGAGATAAGATAGAATTAGGTTACAGGCTGTGGGACACGCTGCAGAATGCCATGGCAGCACAGAGAAGCTTGTCTCTGCCTGACCTTGGAGGGAGGAGATGCCCCAGGGCAGAGCCCTGCGGAGAGGAGCCTGCTGGAAGCTGCCAGACACCTGAACAGCGCATGATCATCCCCACATAAGGATGTTAAGAAGGTGTGCTGCTGACAAAGCAATGTGTGATAGGTCCCTTGGTGAAAAATACCGTATAAGGAAATACAGTGTCTTGAAGAAGTGTATAAAACCAGCTCGTTTCTTTGAATAAATGATTCCGATTCCCTGCCGGTCTGGGTCCATGTCATGGTCACTCACAAACGGCTCCATGCATCAGGGACTGAAAGGTTGCTCCAGTGAGGAAGACTGGACTGAACTTTACAGAGGGGCTGAAAAGAAGCCTGAGGGCTGAAACAAAGCCTGGGAGCTGACAGGAAGCTCGCGGCACCAGTCGACCTGTCTGCGGGAAGGAGGGTAGCAGTCGAGAACCACGAGAGTGGCGTTTCCCAAGAGCAAAAGAACGTCGCAGAGATGTTGGAACGAATTTTGCAGAAACACATCAAGAAAGTTGAGTCTACAGATTTGAACAGACTCTTGTTCTGCGCAAAAGACTGTGATTCAACTTGAGATAGTACCAATGTTTTGGACCCTTGGACAAGGGACGATTTAGGGGACGCGTTGTGGGACCGAGTTGCGCAAGGCGACACAGCACTGACAAAGCTTTTGTATCTGTGAAGGACTGTGTGCAAAGCGCTCATGATGCGTGTGGCACCTGGAGACTGGAAAAAGAAGGATGCTTATGTCACCTTGGCAGCCGTGCCAGCCCCTTCTGCACCGCTGAGCAAAACGCAAGGCTCTAATTGCAAGCTTGTTGGGGCTGTGGGAGGAGAACCAGAGCATGATCTCTGGTCCCGTGATCCATTTGATCCTGGGGGGAAATCGGGTGTTCTCCCTCCTATCTGTGTGGTCAGTGGGCAGCGGTGGGAAAATGGGCTGCTGCAGAGGAGGGTGTGGATTTGGGAAAGCTCATGCCCTCCTGCACCACGCAGGATCAGCTGGAGCTGTGTCACGGCGCATGGCCGCAGCTGGGCGACCCTGTCCTGGCAGTGTATTCCCTCTCTGCCTGCCCTCTGTGAGAGTGTAGCGGCAGTGGCAGCAATGGGGAGGGGCGTGTGGCGCCATGCAATGGCGAGCAGGTGGCAGCGAGCAGGTGGCGGCGGGCAGGTGGCGGCGAGCAGGTGGCGAAGGGCACGTGGCGGCGGGCACTTGGAGCTGAGCATGTGGCGGCAAGCACGTGGCGGAGGGCACGTGGTGGCGGGCACGTGGCAAAGCCGCTCCGCGCCAGCGAGCACGTGGCAGAACCAGGGGGTGGTGGTGAACTCCGTGCCGGCGACACAGCAGGTCTGGCGGGGCAAACACGGCTCTATGCATGTGGGAAGTGAGGAGGTGGGCCAGGGACCCTGGTGGCACCGGCAGCACCAGCAAAAGCAACACCACATCCCTGCTCCCCGCTCACAGCAAGATTTGCCCAGAGATGCGCAGCTGCTGTCTTGTGTGCCAGTGGAGTCCTGAGAGCTGCACCAGCGTGGCCACCTGACCTGTGCTGCTCCTGCCAGAGCCAGGGCTCCCATCTCTTGCAGACCCTCGTGAGCTGATACTGTGCTGGAGAAAAGAACTGGGTGGACCGATGGCCCCTTCCTCGGCGGGGGCTGCAGCATTTGTACCAGCTTGTTTGGAGGCGGCTGCAGGCTGGGCATGACATTCCTGCAGCTGGTCCGTGGAACTCTCCTGTTCTTGTTATTCAGAATGTTGCTGCAGCCCTGGACCCTCACTGTTAGGACTGTTTTCTTACCGTATCGCCTTGTGACCCCCTGTATTTTTGTGATTGCTTTTTGTGATGGATAATAATATTGATTTGTAAGCTGTTCTTTCAAGCTGAAATGGCATAAAACTGTTAAATCTTTTCTATATTGCATATTTTCAGTTACGGTCTGTAGGCAGAAACATTCCCTTGCAATTTTGTTTCCCAAGGTTGTGCCTGTTTAATCACTGTCTCCATTCACAGGAAGATGTGTGTTGTTACCACTTACTGGGTGTTTTAATCTGTCCCTCTGCTCATAGAGAAGATAAGCTTTTGCGAAGTCGTGTTCTTAACTGATATTAATAAAGATTTGCTTGTAAGTATTTTAGGAAAAGCCTCTCAGTCAAGGCTTGGAGCTCTGGCCAAGCCCTAGTCCTGGCTAACTGGTGATTACACCATCAGACCCAGGTGTTTCTGCCTTAAAAGTGTAACCAAGTCATTTTACTTGCTGATCTGATCCTATAAAAGCTGGACCCTCTTTTGAGGTAAACTTGGAAGTCTTGCCCAGGAAGACTCTTTGAATCCTCACTGTGAAACGGAACTCCCCAGCTATTGCAGACTCTGGGTGATGGTAAAGTATTTAGGCAGTTGGTGATACTACCTTGCTTGTTGTTACTCAGTGTGCATTTGTTGTTTTATTAAATGTACTATTTTACTGCTCATGTTATGTTACACATTTTTCTGAATTTGGTAGGTAGGTTGAAAGTGACTCTTGTGAGTCCCACCTCAGGATATTCCGCGATTCTATGATATTCCTTCTGTTGGTGAGAGCAGCAGGATATGGATCAAGGATGAGGAGCAAAATAACACCACTCACTCCAAGGCAAACTCTAATAAAGGCAGCAGCTCTGCAGAAGACTGTCCTTGAGAGCCTACGTAAATGGCCACAACCTCACTGACTCTCCAGCTCAGCTGGCAAACTTTTGAGAGGGCACACAGTTAGTTGTGCTCTGCAAGTGAGTTGGCAAAGTAACCACTGCAGTACAGACAACAGGGCAGGGCAAGCAGACATTACAGCTTTGCATAATTTAGTTCAAGGATTATGTACAGTGTATATAAAAAAATGTGACAGATGCAGCATTGAACCTTGAGGATTAAGGTTCCATATAGCAAAATACATCACCATGAATATTAACCCACTCTCTCAAAGTAACAGGTTTTTAATGAGTCACTAGCCAGTGATATTAAACTCTATACTAACACTTGGGGGAAGCAGTATGATAGTTTATGCTACAGTATTATATTTAGGTGATTGTTTCATTACTGTAATGCAATGTTGCTCCTCAGCAAGACAGTCAGAACCGAGATACAGGTGTGTACATAGGGACAACTTCCAAGGCAAAATTCCCAATGGAATTTTAATAAATGCTCTTTTAGATGAGCAGTGAGCTATAAGTGAGACTCCTTTTGTTAAGATCATTCAGTGTGGTGTGAAAGAATGCCTCAAATTTGTAGGCATACAACTAAACTTGGAATTTGGTTTTGAAAGCAATGTTTGCTCAGTTCTGCTATCATTTGGACATGTGGACACTTATTTTTCTATGAATTATTAAAAATAAATAGCATATCAGCTGTGGCATTTTGGGGTTAAGAAATGATATGCAGTGGATGTCCTGAAAAATGATATGGACTAGCAATTTGTTAAATAGATATAGAGAGCTGCCAAGTTTAGAAAATTTGAATCTAGACCCCCTGGCAGAATATTCACAAAAGTAAGATAACAAATACAATTTTTTACTCTCTGAACTGTTATCCTGAATATAAATTAATGAAAATTGCTGCAGTATCCTATTTATTAATGACTGACAATAAAATCCATCCGATCAAGATAAAAATCTGCCTTCCTTTGAGATTTGTATACTATTAGTACTCTTATCACACACATGCCCATCTCCTGCAGGGGAGGGACGAAGGAGAGTCTTAGAATTACTTACTAATAATTAATATTTGTAAAAATAGAAATATTTCTGCACAGAGGCCTTAAGATGTTTATTGTGCTTGAACAACAGACATTTCTTCAATTATATGGAAAAGGAAATTCATAAAACCCTTATGTTAACTGGTTAAAATTAAGTCCATAATGTAAGGGAGTATAAAAGAGCATAAAGGAGATTTTTTTTTCCTTCAGAAAGACTATTGCCAAATGATGCTGTATGCATCAATTCTCTGAAAGCTGTTAACAGAGAACATGGAAAAGATAAAGACATTGCTAAATCCACCAGACATTCACAACAAACAAAAAATCCCATGCAGAGGAGAATTATCTCAAAAAGAATTCACTTACTTTCCTTTCTGGCTTCATCTCGCAGCTACATAGCTGAGGTTGTAAAAGGAGCAACAGCTTCTTACCACTACACTTAGATTTGGGAAAAGATTTCACTAACATGAAGCAAAATCAATTTATAAAAGGTTATCATTCAAATGTGGTTTTTTCCTTTACTTTCTGTATGAGCAGGAGTGTCAGGAAAGGAAGAGAATTTTGCAGTATGTCATTATTTTTTTCTTACTGAAATGGCACGATTACATTTCTTTTTGGGCACAGCCCAATTTTTGATTATGTATATCAGGCTTTAGATTCTGACCGTTAGTAAAACTACTGGGTTTGACTACAAACACTAACATAGCCCAAGCATTAGATAATATTTCAAAGTATTATCAACAATAATCAAATAAAGAACAAAGTCTGAATAAGAAGTTCTCTATCCAGGTGTTCAATTTGATTCATTCTCTCCCATATCCTTCCTCTGAGGGCCAACTATAGCTGTTGAACAGTAGTTTGAAATAATTTTCTTCCTGAAAGCCCAGTCATTAAAGTATTTACATGCTACTCTGTTTTATATTAGAGTAAATAAGGTCAGAATGGTCATTTTAAGCTTTGAAGGAAAATTTTAAGCTTTTGTGACTGCCAGCAGCAGTTGCAGTTGTTTATGGTCTTGAACCATCGTCACGTTTGTTTTTTGCATGCATGATCAGATCTGTGGGTAAACCTGCCTCTTCAAACACCTTTAAATCAGAATTTTTTGTTCTGAAACATCCATACAGAAACATATATCTATACGTATGTTTATGCTGGCCATGGAAAAGAATTACAGGGATCAATGAAACAGGGAAGAAGTGTCTTGGTGACCAAAGATTTTACTCATTCTTTGCTCCGTGTTGTATGATAAGTACTCCAGGGCATGTGCTAGCAGTGGTTGCAAGTGTCTAAACACATAACACTTGTTATTTCATAGACAGTTTGAGCTAGGAGTCCTCCACTGGTGCTGGTGTTCACATGATCTCTTTACTTCTGCTCCTGAGCAGAAGGAAGGGAGAGTTAGAGACATGTTTTTTTAAATGTCTGAAGAAGACCTTAATATGTTTTCCTTTTGAACAGATAGTGAGTTACCACAACGTACATTTGAAGTCCATTACTTTTCTATACATTTCTTTTTTTCACCCCTGATGTGGGTGTATTTTAATTGTTTCACGGAACACAGACTCTCAGCTAAAATGCTACCAAATAAGGAAAAACGTTTAACAAAAATAGCACATCTGAACTTATCATAATGGATTTTAAACAATCCTTGCTGGTGCTTATGAGAGTCCTGAAATAGTCTTCTTATCTGATTTTATTTCCAATTGTCGTGTATGATGAGAAGGCAATAAAATGAAAAATTTTCCTCAGAGTTATAATGACACTTGTAGTCTGTCATTTAGTACTGTCTCCAAAAACAAGGACGTGTTTTACAGTTCTCAGGTTACTCAATTTATTGTTTGTAATTTGCAGAAGGTTGCCTAGTTTCCAACTGCAAGGAAATTCAGTGCCTTGTTTTTGGGTTTTTAAAATTTAATTTAAAAATCAAACACCTTGAGTCAGTGCAGAAGAAATAACCAGCAGAGCATAGTTATTATAGATGATGCACAAATAAATCTTGTGAAGCAGCCCTTATGAAGCCCATGATGTAGCTCTCAGGGGGAGGTCCAACTGTCATTGATTTCTTCAGTTATCTTTGTGCGACATAGCGTTAATCCATTTGCAAATCCAACTTTTCAGTTGTCAGGTTCCTTTGAAATGTGAAGGTAAACAGCAACAGAAAGGACAGCAAACAGTAATGAAGTATAAGCCAGATTTACTTAGCACAGGCCCCTGAAGATAAACAAATACACACTGGCCTGCCACTTCAAGAGCAGAAGGAGCTATTTGCATAGTATGTCACAAAATTGAAAGCAGTGTTGGCTTTTTTCCAAAACAATCCAAACTTTTCTGATTTACAATGGGGACATACTAGAGTCAGTGCAGAACTGTGGCTGCAACTAATTTTGCATCCTTCAAACCTCCATGTGTAAATGAAGGAAAGGAAGGAAGGCAGGTGGGAGCTCATGGTGATGCCTTAGGTTTTAACTTCTATATTTTTCAAATTCTATCGCCTAGTGTATAACTCTGAAGTTTCTTGTAGCTTGTTAGCTGCTCTCTTAGGCCAGATAGACACAACAAAGCTTCTCTGAGCTTGCCGTTCAAGGACACTTGAACTGTCTTAGGCCCAAAGGTGTAAACTAGGACCATGAGGGAGGTGGAGAAATTTAAGAGAGCTAAAGTTTTAATTGGTGAATTTATGCTGATATGCAAATGGACCAAACCTATAACAGTGTAAAGAACTCATGACTTGTCGTCCATCTTGGGGTTCATTTTGGAAGTAGCCTCTGGTTCCCCAGGGTGGTACCTTTGAAGGCCTTTCAAATAAATATCTACCTTTATTCCCTTACTCTTGTCTAGTCTCTGTTTCTAGGTGGCTGGGAAAGGCATTAATAAGTTCTGAGCTAGGGTCATGCATTCCTCATTAGAAATCTGTTGTGCTCAGAGAGATGGTCCATAGTAACATCAGCTCATTTGTTTACAGGTTTTTTTGGGAAACTACTCATGCTGACACTAAAACATTTTTCCCAGCCTGGGAAGAGAGATACCACTGAATACACTGAATTAAGCTAGTCTTGAAAGTCTTTTAGGTTGGTTAGTTTATGCCAGTAGAACAAGTCTTAAACAACGTGTATGTGAAGCTCCATCACCGCATCCCCTCTTCCTTGTTTCTACCACAAGTATGAATAATGTACCTCATGGTTTCTGTGTCTTCTGAACTTGCAGCCTCTTCACTAAAATTTTAACTGCCTCTTCCTCACCAAAACAGGTAGGTTTTTATAATAAGACACCCAAAATAAGTAATTTTTTGAAAATATTATAGGAACTCTTACAGCTTCACCCCAGGAAACTAAGCTCTAAGACTGCTCAGTTGTTTCATGGAAAAGCAAGTTGCAATTATTTCTCAGATTTGTAATGCTCTGTTAAAACAAAGAAGGTAATAACATATCACTTTTACTTCAGTAAAGATAAGGTCTTTTCAGCCTATGACTTTATTAAGCAGAAAGCAGCAGCCCTACTATGATGTCTGTCTGTATTGGCTGGAGACCAGGGAGTTCAGTGTTATCAACACAGAGGAAGGTTCCTCTGAGAGGATAGGAACTGCTGAGATCCTCTGCCCTCCCTGTCTACTCTAATGCCATGACACTAGACCTGCTGGGACCAGGTTTGCAGCTATCAGTTCAGTGTCTTCCACTTGCACTAGACAAGGACAGCTAAATTGCACAGTGAAGATGCCATGAGTTTATACGGAGTCTTTTTTCTACTTATTTTATGTGTTTGCACACATATTTGTGGGATATTTGCATCTCCCTGCACATATCATTTCCTTTCCACTAGCATTTTCTAGGCATATATACTGAAATGCATTTAATTTTGCTGCAGATATGGATGTATGCTTATATAAGTGGATTAGGATCTGGAGAATTCAGATGGCATTTGTGTTAATACCAGCAGCAACTCTGCATTCTTAAAGGTTACTGTTTTTTAGCAGTTTTTAACAGATTCATTTTTAAACTGATTCTTTCACATTCTTTTAAAGACTGTTCATAGTTAACAGACAGAAAGTTTTTCAGTAGAGCTATTTCTGCTCTTCCAGAACACAGCATAGCCAGAAAGAGAGAAAGAGCAACTTCCACCATCTACAGAGCTCCTCTTTACATACTGGCTAGTTAATAGATGAGATCAAATGTGCTGACTTAAAAAGGAAGGGATAATTTAGAGGAAAGGTAAGTGTTCTTTTTCTGTATGTTGTCTCTAGTGGGGCCTGTTTCTGCAGGCGATAAAACCAGACAGTAGCATACGCACACAGATTTCCTCCACAGACATCAGAACTCAGTTAATCCAAATTCAGGTGTTTAAATGGGCTTCCCCCTTCTTCCCCCTCCTCNACTGAAGACAAGAGAGGCCACTTGCTGCATGCCATTGCTCAACAGGTCACGCACTGAGACCCCTGAACTCTGCAGGCAAAACCCCGTTCACAATGGGCCATGGGGGCTTGGTTGATGAGTCTGCTGCTGCAATGCCTCTACACCCCTCTCTAAATGTGTTTGAGCACTTAAGAATCTTTGACTTCAGAGTCCATCAGAAGATAGTGTCTCTGGGTGATGAAATCACTCCAGATGTAGAGTATGGGTAGTGTGCAGCACTCATCTGACAGAATAAACACTTGGATGTATGCAGTGCTGTGTTGGGAGACAGGTATTTTGCAGGGGTCAAGCCCTATGGCTTATGTTTTGAGAAGCCACTAAGTGATATTATACATCTCTGAATTTTCTGAAGCACAAATACAGAGGGACTTAAAACAAAACAGACTAAACTTTTAATTTTATGTGAAGATAGTAAGAGAGGCAGAGGCAAAGGGAAAAGCAGGGAAGGGAATGGAAAGGCAAGGAAGGATAGGTAGATTTTTTGGTTTGAGTGTTCAGTTACAAGGTAAACAAGGTGTGGGTAGTGTCTTTTTCATAGGACCTGTTCTTCTTTATTTAATGTTCCTCTTCCACTGGGATACACTTGCATAAGTAGAAATAAAACCACTAGGAACTACTGTGAATGAAACAACTGATTATTTTCCAAGGGGAAGGGCAGATAATCCAGAAAAACTCAGAGAATTTGTGACATGTGAAAAGGTAGGTCAGTGCATGCAGAAAGTGAATGGCCAGCAAGCTCTGGATAAAATGGAACTCCATGAGAGCTTAGTTTGAAATGAAGTGAGAATGCCATCAAGGTTCCCCTAACACTGCCAGTGAAATACTCATTCGAGAGAATCACGCACTAACACATAGAAATAATACATTATCTACCCTTCTCAGGAAACACTCCTGTTTTCTGTTTATTTCAACCAGCTGAATCGTCTGTGCAACTCAATTCACCCGGTCTCCAGGCAAAGGTAAAAAGCATCAATTGTTCTCAGTCTTTGTAGTCCATATGTTCAGGACGCTTTCTTTGGGATGTTAGAGGATCCTGCGTTGAGCTCTAGCTGTTTAAATAGGAGTTTAAATATACTTATAAGCAGAACATATCAAACCTGACCTCTTACAAAAATGAAAACCCATTGGAAGTTTGAGATAAAGTCTGAGAAATATTCTTCCTCATCTGGAATGAAATGAGCTTGGCAGCATGTATAACTCTGACTAGTAATCTACATGTAAATCAAAGCAGCCCCATGGTGTGAAAAGCTTTCTGTGTGTCAGTAATACTGTATTATATGAAGAGGAGGGTCTTGAGCCAAAAGATGTGGGAGAAAATACATATTGATAAAATTGTTTATCTATTTTTTGGCAGTACGAGTGCTCAAGGAAAATGGGTCTGACTCCAAGAGAATGTGGCTCAGAGATCTACAGTCAACTCATTTCATTAGGGTTGCTCTCCCCCGCCCTCTGTCTTCTCAAGTAATGATTTTAAACAGAATATTGTGATTTAAAATAAATATTCTCACCTCCCACAAGAATATACTCCTCTGTTTCCTTGTGTAAAGGTTGTAGCTATTGAAGAACTTGTTCTTTTTTGCAGCACATGCTTCACAATTTGTTGCTTTTCTCTAATTTTATCTCATTATCAAAACATAGCCAGTTTTGGGCTTTTGGGGGGGAATTTGTGTGAGTTTCTTTTACATTGTAAAAGAGAGATGACAAGTTTTGCCCTCAAGTTTGTGAGCTTGACTGAATAGTACACTATGTTAGTTTCTTCCGGTGCATGTACTGTGTTATCAAAAAAAGTAAAATTTACTTGTTGATAGAAAAAAGCAATTTTCCATTTTTCAATAGGGAGTTTTTTTATGAAGTTATTTTTTTTCTTTACATTGCAGCTCTGCAGTTAACAATCCTTTTACTGTGGAATAGCATTGACACATTCTTGTTGCTCTCCACAGGGGAAGTTCACAACTGTCTGCTTCAGGCATATAAATTAGGCATCTTTAGTTTCCCTGAATTGCCTTCCTGCTTGTGTTGACCTCATTTCACAGACTACAAAAAGGAGCTTTGGCTTTTACCTTTGGTCCTCTGACTGGAGACTGCATTAATTGTCCCAGGCAAATGGTTTGAATGTCCATTCCTCCCAAGTGAACTAATTAACATCCTTGCTATTAAATGGTGTCCATCCTCAGTGAAGATACACAGGGTTCAACCAGTGACCTGTTAGCCCCACATTTTTGGGGGCTCTTCATACAATCCGTACACCACACGTCACAGTCATCGCTGTCAGAGTTTTATGGGCATCTGATTTTCCCTCTGCTGTGCTTGGACTCCATGCATGTCAGGACAGAGCAGAACAGGAGAGGGCTTTGTGGTACAGAAATCTGCACCTTGTGCATAAGGCTGTTGGATCAAACCCACCTCTCCCTTGTCTTACGAAGAATCAGCAGTGGTGCAACCTAGACCTAGAACCACTTCATAAACAAGCCAAGTTTGCTTATGCACGTATTTTAAATGTCTGAGGATTTTTTTTCTTTCTTTCTCATTTCTTCTCAAAGCAGGAACATGTTTGTTCAGGTCTACCTATACTCTTAAATGGGTCAAAAACTGTGTGATAAGGGATCACTCTGAACTCAGAGTGTTTTTGGGAAGCACAAAAAGATTTCTTCCTTTATAAATTACGACATACTGTTTCAGCTTGTGCTCAAACCACTTGTTCTTATTAATCTAATGCTATAAGAACCATTATGCCTGGTTTTTTCCCCCTGACAGGGCTCACACTGGACCAGCTCAAGGAGAAGCATCTGCATTTATATATATATTGAGCTAGGCTGAAACAAACCAAATGTTTCTAATATTTTCTCACAGAAAAGGAGAATCATTCCCTTACTTATTCTAAGATGTGAAAAATGCAAGTTCCTTATATATGAGATTTATTTTTTTATGACCTCTAATATAGGTTCCAAGATAACAATTATTTCCTAGTATAACTGAAAGTGTATTGTACATTCAATTAAGTGCTTAAAATTGTCTGAAAGTCAGTATCTGTTTAAACCAAGGAATCTCCTATACCTCTCAACCTAAGCTAAATCAAATGCCACTTTCTTGAAGTCACTGGAATTGACTTTCTGTGAAACATGAGCAAATGAGATCAGACTGGAAACCAGTTTCTAAGTTATTGATAAATTTCTGTGATTTTATTTTCATAATAGGAGCATTACAAATATGCCATTTGCATGTCTGAGAACTTCCATCATGTAACTCAAGTATGAGAAACATTCCCTTTCACAGTTGCATAAACGTTACACATCTGAATATGAATAATTCTCAAGTTTGACTTATTATGATTGTTACTGAGAGGTGACCTAATCCCTTGGAAAAATAAAGTAAATGCAACCATTTAAAATGTTGTGTGATGGGAATTAAAGAGAACGGGTTAGTTTGAAGGCTTGAGGTAATTAGTGGAGAATTCTGAAATACCTGATGTTTATACAAATCTTAAATATAAAACTTGTCTCCTTAGAAAAGATGTTTTGATATGAAGTCTTTCAGTTCATTAAGCACTGAATTGCCTGGTGATATTAGGTATTGTAAGAGAAATTTCAAGAGGGAAGTACTTCAAAGTGAAATTATGCTAAAACTAAAATATCTGGTCCCTTATTATGCAGTTGTCACCAGGAGAAAATAATTGGAAGGTAGATTTTCCTTCATAATTTTACATTTAAGACTTTGAGGTCACCAATTGCAGCTTGAGATGGCCAGTGACAGCTGTTAGTACTTTACGAGTGAGTTAATGCTAGAATATTTCAGGGAAAATCATATTTTTAATGCAGTTCTGTATTTCTAATTGCAAATCAGAGTCCTACCTTTCTATTTTCTAGATGCATATAAATATACAGAGAGAAAAGGAGAGAGAGATATCATATATAGATATATGTAGACATAACTACATGCATGTTCCTGATGGCACATATACTTAAATACATAGATGCATGTATATTTGTATGCAGGTATATATTTAAAGAGACTAAAAGGCAGACAAGAAAGATTCTGTTCTGCTGTCCTAAGTCAATACAAAGATTTTAATGGAATTTATTACCTTTCATAAAAAGTTGGCTAAAATAAATAATTTTTTTTTTTAGAAGCTGGGAGGGGGGATTAGAGGAAAAATCCCCAAAACCTCTAGCTATCTTTACTGTCTTTGTTCAGCAGAGGCAGCATATTCTTCAGGATTCAAGCTGGGTGTAATGCAGATCTGTTGACATCTACAGTTATCCTTAGGGTTGCAAACTTAATTCCTACGTGCCTTTGCACAAGAATCCAGTAGAGAACATTATCACCATCACCAGAGAAATGGCACTGTCAACAACTGCCCGTGTGATCAGACACTTATCTTTTGATGTTCAGTTACCTTCTGCTTGTTAACCTTGTCAAGGAGGGGCACAGAGGGGAGCACCAACCAAATGAAACCTGCGGTAATTACTGTAATTCGGAAAGAAATATATTCACTGGAGGCAGGCAGTTCCACCCTCACAATCAACCTTTCTGCAACTCAAGGAAAACACAAACATGGCCTGGCTCAGACAAATTAGGCATGAACAAATGTTGCACATTAAATGAGTTAGAGGACCTTGCTGAAAATTACAAGGGCTGCTTAGGGAAGCAATGAATCCCATTAAGGCAGAAACAGGCTTAAAAGCAAGTGGGCTCTGCAGAGAGACTTGCATATGTATTTACTGTACTTGGTTATCTTACCCAAGGCAATTCTGGGCACAACACTGTAAATGTATCCAGATGATACTAGCATAGTGTTCTTTGGGAGACATTCAGGGGGACAAAAAGAGATCATCAGCTGGATGCTGCAAAACTACCACTTCAAATACCAATACCTGGCTTGTCTGTAGCACTTTCTATCAATCTAATTTCAAGTGCCTTACAAAAGGATGTAGAAAGATCTTAAACAGTTGGATGATTTAAAAAGCTAAAAAACATTTGAAGTTAACTTTCAAAAAAAAAATCTTCAAGCAAACACACAGTCTTAAACATAAAGTCACATTCCCTTTTTGCTGGCATTTACCAAAGTGCATTCTTATTGCAAAACATATGTAAACAACTATGGCTGAAGGAATCGTTAATACATTATTAGTCCTCTTTTTGCTCATCAGTACAGCTAAATGATCCTGTCTGCAAGAAACACTCTGTTTTAATATGCATTAGCTTTTCCTCCTGCTATAATTATGGGACGACTAGTTGAAATTATTTTGCTTTAAACTCTAGTGACAATGAGTTTGCTCCATTTTTCCTTTTTTTTCTCAGCTTTTGTACCAAAGCAATTAATGAAGAAAAATGCTATGATAGGTTTGGGGGTTTTTCATCTTTTTCCTTGGTCCACACTGAAAGAAACACTAAAAGCAGGTTTGCATTAAAATCTGTGCGGCTTCCAGTAGTGTTTGAAGGTGGAGTCAGCAGGCAACAGGGCAAAATGTCATATGAATGTGTAAAATATGCATATTTGTAAATATGTTTTGAATACAAAGGTTAAAGAGAGGACAAGCTGAGCTAAGTCACAAAAGCATTATGAGAGGATGGTGGAAATACAGATCATAAGGTGCCATGTTCAGCATAAATCATGCGGCATGTAATACATAATAAGGGTTATTCATCAGGAGCTTTGCAGCAGCCTGTAACCTCTCTGCAATCAAGACAACAATAAACTCTGCAAAGTGGGAGCAATTTCCATCAGGGCGAGAGTGTCCCCTCCCTCATCTTTATTTTTAAATGCATGATGATCACATGCTAATTGTGTAGACCTGTTACTGTGAATGACAAATAACCACTTCCAAAAGGACATTATGGCTAACAGCTCTTTAGGGGTCGATTTTGTTCCCCATCATTAAAATCCCCATTCTGTACAGAATTAGGAAGTATAGTCTTGCCACAGTAGCTTGTTGTCCAAAGAATAAATAGAGCATGTTGGATTAAGGGTGAGCAAGTGCTGTCATGAAAGCTATCTGCCCTGCACAGACTGAAAAACTAGTGAGGGAAGCTGCTGCTTGGAGACGTGGAAAGATTTGGGAAAGGAGCAGGGAGGGATTCAGAGTGACCAGCCCACATGCTGCACGGGCAGTTTTAAGGATTGTTCCACCTCTGAATTTCCTCCAGGCTCAGAGTTATGCCTACACTGCTTTTTGCTCTGCGCAGCACTAGCTCTGCTGGTGCTCTGGCATGGCAGAAAGCTGTGTGCTGGTGCTACCTTAATGCTGAGTCCCCCAAGGCAGGCTCAGTGCCCTGCTAGCCATGCCAGCCAGCCAGCAGCTTGAGCAGGATGAGATTGCATCTGCTCTGTATGTGAGGAGACTGCCAGTGTCTGCTGAGAAATGACACACGTGTGGCTTTAACCCCAGCTTAGGTGATGACACCCTCTGAGCAGTACCTGGCACATCAGAGATGTTTTGAAGCTTCTCAGCAGTACACAGGTCCAGTCACTGGTGGACTATGCCTTTGCCAGGCTCCCAGCTTCTGAGGGATATCTGAGTGAAAATAGAAAGGAATAAAACTATCTATTTCAAAAGAAATACAAAAGCAGAAAAGTGAAGTTAAATGTCCCCTCAGATCTGAGACTTCAGGCCAGCAGAAAACAGTGTAAGCAAGCCTCAGACAACTGAAGGCAGCATTTTATGGAATACTAAAACACCTCTGGGGATACAGTGTCTTGCCAAATTTCCTTGAAAATCAAGCGGCCGACCATGGGAGACAGAAATATGAATTTATTCCCCAAAACAAGAAAGCAAGGTTATTGAAAGATGATGGAAACAGAACGTGTTCTGTGTCCAAAGCAACACTGAATAACTATAGTCACTGAACAACTTTTCATATGGTCAGTGAAGGTGCAGCTCATGACTGAGATATGTAACAAAGTATTATTAATTTTTTTATTAACTCATGGCATAGCAATTAGAATTTGCAGTGGGGCTAACAGCCCCCATTCCAGGCTGTAGCTTACAAAGGCTGAAAATTTTCCACTTTGAAAGGGGAAGAGGATGCAAAAGGAGCCCTCAGCAGGTGAGTGCAGAGTACTGAGAACACAATGCAGCATGTTGTGGAAGCCAAAACAGCCTCAACAGTGAGAAGCTAAAGCTGTAGCAGATATAATGTCATACAGCTATGATGCTAAGCATGGCTTTTGTGTTTGTGGAAGGAGAGCTTTGAATGTAGATTTAACTTACTAAGTGAGAGCCCCTTAACTGAGCACTCTGATTTAGATACTTGCTCATTGCTAGTTGGAGAGAGTTCCTTACACAGCTGATGGCAAGAGAGCAATACCTGCTAGGGCAATTCATCCCCTCCTATGACACATGATGAATTATACATTTATGTTTGTTCTACTTTGTCCTGTGCTAGCCTTTGTCATAAAATGCATCCAAAAATGTACCAGTTGCAACCTGAACATCAAGAAAAATCTCTTGGTTTGTGTTGTTTTACAGCAGTTTAGGTCCAGATTTTCAGAGTCAAGGAGGTTGAATGAGAACATACATTTACATACTTTAAAAGTGCACTAAAAGTACTATATAACTAATTTGAATGGCCAATTTCTGAAAATTATTCATTTAAATAAAAGCACTGGCAGTATTATTTTCTGAGAGAGCATGCAAATCCATCAGGGAATAAGCACAAAGTAATGCACTGAAATGGAACCAAGAAGATAACATTCCAGGTGAGACCTTACCCGGAGTGCTGCATTCAGGTTGGGGTTCCTCAGCAGAGGAAGACTTTTGACTTGTTTGAGCAAGACCACAGGAGACCACCAAGGTGATAAGAGAGATAGACCTCCCCGTATGAGGAATTTGGATTGCTCAGCCTGGAAAAAAAAGGTTTTGAGTTGACCTAATTGTGGCCTTCTTGAAGGGAGCTTGCGAGAAAAATGGAGAGAGGCGTTTTACGAGGACATGTAATGACAGGACAAGGGAGGATGGAATCAAACTGAAAGAGGTTTAGATTAGATATTAGGAAGAAATTCTTCAGTATGAGGTTGGTGAGTCAATGGAACAGGTATCCCAGGGCAGTTGTGGATGCCCCAGTTGTGGGAGTATTCAAGGGGCTCTGAACAACCTGGTCTGGTGAAAGGTGTCTCTGTCCATGGAACTAGATGATCTTTAAAGTCCCTTCCAACCCAGACCATTCCACAACTATTTGAGTCAATGACTACTATCTTATGTAGTTCTGGAGAATACTTTTAAATTGTAACAAATTATAACAAACCAAATAGTTACTGATTCACTCTTCTGCTGTCTTTGCCAGAGTAATTTATGTGTATAACAGTGTCTTTCTAGGGTTAAATTTTATGAGAGTTTTTATATCTCAAGCCTTTTTAAACAGAAGAATGGGATTCAATCCCACATGTTTTTCTGAAGTTTTAAATTGCTGCAGCACAGGTCTAGTGACAACATTGAAATACTTACGTGGCAGTGGATTTGTTTCGACTTTTAAAATGAAAAGTCGACTTGTCTAATGAAGAAAAAATACAGTCAAATGTAGACCTTGTCAATCACATAGATTAACAAGGGTGGGAACAGTGCCTTCAAAATGCTGTAAGTAATCAAAAAGATAGGATTCTTTTGAACATTTTAGTGCTCAGGAAAAGCTGTTTTTCTGACATGAAAAAATATTTCTTTAAAGATTCTTTCACCTCAAAACAGGAACCAGTACATCTTTTATTCATATTATCTGTAGAGCTTGTTGTGCTTGTATCTGTATCTTAGGAGCATTCTGTCCTCCACTGAAATAACCAGAAGTGCTAACTGGTGATTTTCAGCTGACACCAGGTAAATAAAATGTGGACAATAGGAAATGAATATTTATAAAATAATAGGTAGTAGACCTGACATGTTAGGGTCACTGATTACTGTACCAATTTCCCCTATGCTTTCATTGCTACTGCAGAATTCTTCATGCACTTACCTGTGTGAAGTCTTCCCAGAGTTGGTGAGTATGATGTTGTTGCCAACTCTACCTTGTTTTACCTCCAAAATATCTCTCTTGGCATTCAGCTAGGATTTAGCATCAGTGCTCATTCCCTTAATATACACGGATCTTCAGAGTTTCCTCAGTGACAAAACAGGCATGCGCATTTATCGTCCATAATTTCAGTTATCGATGTGAAAGCGGCTGGCTATTTGAGATGCTACTTTTTTTCTCACTCCTGACACCCTGGTACCACTGGAAAGGTTTAAATATTGAACAGCAATAAAAGGCCACAACTAGAGGAGGTTTTCCCAGCTAACTTGGGAATGTGGAGTATTCACCGATGAGAAAAGGACAAGTGTCTGTTGACCTGGTGTAGCACAACACTCAATTTAATAGCTCTCTAGGAGAAGTAATGTAGTCCATTAAAAGCACATAAACAAAAAAACGCAAAAGCACAAATTAATTTGTCTTGTCAAAGATTTCCATGACAGAAAGAAAAATGAAAAGGGGATGGTAGAATGGGAAGCTACTAGATGGTTAGATTAAAATAGATATTTTTAAGTGTGGAAAAAAAGCAATATTGCCATATTGAAATAGCTGAAAGTGCTAAGGTATAAAACTGAAGAAATCCATATTTACATAAATAAATAGGCATCCAGAAATTTACTTAAAAATCAGTATTCCATGTGTTTTCCCTGAGACAGAATTCTTTGTGCACAAGGTCAACAAAGTCTCCCTATAAAAGAACAACAAGCTGGTAGCATATGTGATTCCTTATTTTTTCCAAAATGTTAGATTCCAGGATGAAAGCAAACGGAAGATTTCTCATCAAAAGATTTTCTTTTAATTAAAAATTGGATTAGAAAGCAAATCAAACTACAACCTCTAGCTATCTGTACTAATAATGAAGGAAACTTTCCTTAGGCAGGAAAGTTTAAAGCTGTGGTAATGACAAAGGTAAGAATATATGCAACATTGTATTTCCCTGTCAACCTTGTTTTGAGAATTTCTGTGACACCACATGCTTTTAAGTGTAACAGGCAGCTTATTTCCTGTAAGGTTTTAGGATCTCACAGATGCTTTCAAGAAGGAAGAAAATAGTTATCTCTGCAAAAAGCAAAGTGTTGTAAGTGACCTTATAAATCATTGGGTTTCTTTGTTGCCAAAGAAATCAATAATGTAACAGTGTGTTTGGCTATCAGAGAAGCAGCACTCATTCCTGTGATCTCTCAATTTTGTAAAATGAGCTGTTGAGACTAAATTCTCTTGCATGAAGAAATTTAATTGGCTCAAAACACCTATTTTTTTTTACCCTGGTAAGTCCTTGAATGTTTTCAAATTTTATACAACACAGAACTCTAATATATAATTACATTGTAAAAATAAACATAATTAGGAGACCAATCATCTGCCTTTCCGTCATCAATGACATAACTACAGAATTAATGTTTGAAAATAGGACTTTTTGAAGCTGGTCAAGAGCCTTTGACTGATGAGGAAGATTTAATAAATATCTGGCAAAAAAAATTTAATTTATGTTGGTTTAATTATGTTTTTATGCTAATTTAGTGCTGGATCATTTGATTGTCTAAATCATTAGTGATCTTGTCTCTGAAAGTCTTTCAGAGGTATTTATACTTTTGTGTGACTTAAGCCCTTTTAAAATCCTTATGCCTGTTAAATAATGACATCTGTTTAGTAACACAAATGAAACATTGGAAATTTTTTGTCCCACTAACGTAAACTTACCTACAGAGGTCAAATTGATCTGCTTGAGGGATATCTAGGAGATTGGTATGCGATCTTTACAATTATGAATCTGTAACTTTCAGTTGCAGAATAGAATTTAAACAAAAGTTCTGCATAAGGATTTTTTTTTATTTCATTTTTTCCTTTTTTTTTTAATCGCCCCTAAATCCCAAAGGAGATTCACAGTTCTCCTGTTTCATGGCAGTAGTTTACAGTATCATCAGTTTCCACATGCAGCTATATCTTATCCAAACAATCACCAAGATTATTAATACACAGAACAAACAGTGAAAGATACAGTACGAATCTCTGTAGAAATTCTTTGGGAATGAATAAATACTCAGAGTAAATGTTGGCTGGTTTGATAATTTGGTAACTAACTTTCATGATATGAAAATATATCCAGTAGGTCTCAATTAAGATCGCCAAAATAAACCACAAAAGGACTTCCTGGAGATTTCTGATGATAATGGCATTTGACCTCTGGTGTAAACACTAATCAGCAATTAAAAGGTTAAACGTTGCTTTGTCATCCTCCTGAGCTATTTATTCATGCATTTTTCAAAGTAATTTATGATTCATATGAAAGAGACCTGTTGTCCTTGTCTAGTTAAGATTCATGTCAATAAACTTCCAGTTGCTTCATGACCTTGTTCATTGCTGATCCCATGCCACGTCAACGTTTTGGCAGAAGATCAATGTCAAGTGTATTTTCACCTCTCAAACCCAGCTCTACTCGCTTTGTTCAGTCTCTGATCTGCTGCCTGCAGCTCTTGATGTTTTTGATCATCTCTATGGGGTCTTTTTTCCCCCTACAGCTCCTGTATCCTAAAGTATGTTATGTAACTTGTGCATTGGCAAGACCTTATCATAAGCAAAAGTTCCTTGTGGAGTGTTGATTTTGCTGCTTCTGATGTACTCAAAACTTGAAAGAAAGGAAATAGGTAAGTAAAATTTGTTAACTAATCAGGTTAATATTTCTTTACCTGTGGTCAAAAAAGGTGAAATAAATATTGCTCCATTTGTCTTTTTGAATAATAACTTCTGGAGCATTTTAGCTGAATACCTGTAAATAGAGATGTGGAAGTCTGTTTTAGAGACGTGCACAAAAATATTATGGCATACTGCAAAGTCTAATAGCTGCATGCCAAGCCTAAGAATGCAGACATGTCTGCCAGTTAATCTGAAAGGTATGTATTCCATTAATCTGAAAGGTATGTATTCCATTAATCGTCAAATCTGTTGTCACTGATAGGTGAACGACAAAATGAACACTTGCCAGAAGTTTAAAATGTTAGGTTACACCTTAATTTACTACATATATGTAAGCCCATGATCAAGCATAAAGGTGTTTAAAATGTGTTTTATCCACTCTCTTCCTTAAGAGAACCTTTGGTCTTCACAGGGTTGGTGTTTAGCAAAGATTTGTCAGTCCTAGCCTGCAGGATGTGAAGGAAATTACACCTTTCTTATGACAGTTCAGACCCTGTTTGGGATTTAATGTTTGATGCCAAGGATTCATAGGTAACAACTCTTTCATCCCTTTAAAATGAAGCAGGATTTTACACATTCAGCTCCATTTGGTGGCTAAAGGGGTACTTCTAAGTGGTAAGATATTAGGAATCCCATCATAAAGCCTGTGTGTTTGAGAAGGGGTGTAAGAAAAGCATCCTGACAGTTCCTACTGGAAAGAGGAAATAAATGTGTCTATTGGGATGCCTAGCAAAAAACAGCAGTGTAGGGAGACTTCCTTTTCTGTAAAGCTTCAAAATATTATTATAACTCTCCCAATACGTATAAAAATTTCTAGTCATTACCACCCAAAGTCATGGTGAAGGATGGAGTCGAAGGAAGCAGAGGGACTGAAACAGTGATTTAAAATAAGAGGTGTCAGTGAAAGGACAAACTTGTTTAGAAAAGGCACTAAACAGAACAGTAATTTTTTTTTTTTTTTTTTTTTTTTTTTTAATTACAATGCCTGTAACTCTAAACCACAGTACTTGTAAGTCATCTAAATGGTTGTCCTGACTGTGTTCATTCTTTGGGCTCTGGAAGTCAGGAGGGATCTAGATCTTCAGAGCACGGATTAGCCCAGGGACTGGGAGTGGCTAAGGTCTTCGCCTGTGGAAAGGCTGTGAAATGCGTTAAAGTCAGAAAGTGGCACGGATTTCTGTTCCTGTGTAAAGGGGTTTGGTTTCAGTACCATAAACAAATCAGAGGGGAATCTAGTTTTAAATGAGAGAAGATTTTGGCCCCCCAGAATTCAAGAGGGCTATAGCTCCACTTTTTCTGAGGCTGTAGCACAATGCCATTATCCACGCACCATCTCTGCAAAGTCAATGAAGCTCCACTAATTTGCATGAGCTGAGAATCTGGCCTGTGTGTTTGGGGTGCAGAAGGGAGCAATGAAATTTACAGGTGCTTCTCTTTGCTGTGCAAGGCCTCCCTGCACAGTTAGTTAAATGAAAACCTCTTGCAATACCTGTGCTTTTCTTGTCAATTAAGGCTTCTCCCAAAACAGGTAGCATCTTTCATAACTCCCAACAGCCATTTCCCTAAAAAGTCCATTGAATTTTTACATCCCTTATCCCTGAAAAATAGCAATTTCAGGACAAAGACAGAAACGAGCAGGCAGCGTTTGTATACGGAATTGCTTGCACTTGGCAGAGCTAATGAAGAATACACCAGCTTCTAACTGTAGAAGAGTTGTCAGCTATTCTGGTGTGTATACAAATATACATCTATATTTGTGTGTATGCATACAAACATATTTGCAGCAAGGTGTATACTGCATGTTTATTTCTTCATCTTAGCTAACCTGCCTTATGAGTATAAAATCTGCAACTCACATTTTCTCACACTATGTCATAAGAATGAAATTTCTATTTTTCTCTTTGCTGTTTCTACTGAATTTCCAAAGAAAATAATTTTTAATATTTTGGTAGGTTTTTTTCCTATGGAACTGAAATTCTGAATTTTTATTTATACTCACAAGTCATTTCTATATACAAGGTCACTTTTTCATGTGACTCTTGCATAAGAAAACGCCAGATGTTTTTCTGAAAATTCTTGAGCTTAGAAATAAACTCAATCTATATCTAAAATTACTATATAATATAGGTGGTATTTGAAATACAAAGTGCTTGCTGACAGTGGGTATTTTGGCACATTTTTATGAAAGAATGCCTGAAGGGTTGGGGTTTTTTTATTTATTACCCATGCTTTCTATTTTTCCTTTCCTTATCGATTCACACTGTAATGCAAATCAATGATAACTATTTAGGCTAGATTTAGTAGAATTACTCTTAACAGCTACTTTATTTATATACAATTAGTGAAAAGGAAGAAGAAAATTAGGTAGGCTAAATATGGGAATATTTTCCAGTCCATTTACTTGTGAGTCTCCTCCCCAGGGTACTTCAATAAGGACAATGCCTATCTCTTTATTACGGCTATTGATTTCCTGGATTTTTCTCTTGCCATTCCCACTATTGATGACAGTCTACTCTGAATAGCTGGACCAACCCCAGACTAACTGGGATTCCCTGATAAAGCTTTAATGTACCATTTTCAGTAAAGTATGGAGTCAGTATAGGAAATGGGTGAAATGTCTTGTAATATCTTTGGTTTGAGGCTTGCTTTGATATTTTTGTGTTGTTTTAAAGTATCTCGTGAACTTGGCCAGGTTTTGCTTAGTGAGTCATTACTCAGATGAACACCCACCATCAACAATAAGGACCTTCCCTTAAGGCTGTAAGAAAGATAGATTTAAGTAATAATAAAAGTTGCTATAGCTAATCATTGCTCCTAAATTTGTGTTTGACCAAGTAAACCACCATGAAACCAATCTACATTGAAATTCCCAACAAAACTTGGATCGCCACCACTGGATTTTTTCGTATGTCACAAGTCAGAAAGTTTCTCTTTATTTTAGCAAGAATCATTAAATTATATCTAATACCTGCTATATTGGTATTATTTTTCCATTATAACAGGTGGAAAGGTATGAAAATCTGAGGTAGAACTGGTCAGGGATTTCTTAAGAATGCATTTTTTATCTTTAAAAAAGAAATAATATTTTAAAATGAAAATTTGTCAGAGGCAGCTGGCAAGAAGGAATTAGAACTTTTGAAACCTTTTCAGATTTTGTCGGTGAATGATTCTGGCTTTGAAGGAAAAGTCAAAATTCTCCTTGGAAATTTAATTATACTAGCAAAATTAAATATGAGCTAAAATTAAAATTAAGCCTTTGATTAATAATAAATTGACTTTTTCTCTCCTTTATCAGGTTGCAAGTGGTTTCAGTTTTGATTTTAGATTTAGAGCAGAAAACATTTTGTATTATGAAAATACAAATACTATGAAATACAGTATTCTCTGGGTTTCAGAGAATAATTTTGTAACTTTACATCTTCTCCATGGAAGCTTTAGTGTCAGTGCATGGTTAGGTGAACAACGGCAGAAAAATTACCTCACGTTTCTCCATCTCTCGTGTCACGAAATTTATGACATAAGATTTCTGACAGTGTAGCCTAAACACCAGGAGTATAAGGGATGCTTCTTACTGTTTGTTAGAGCATGAGGGAGATGAGGAGTGAGGACTAATTATATCCATGGCTTTATTTTGGATCTTTTCATGCCCCTGCATACCAAGTAGAGACAAAATGCTTTTGCTGCTCACTATATTCTTTCAGAAAAAGATGTCAAAAAATCTGTTTACAGCACAAACCAGTACACAAGGATGATATTCCTCTGAGTGAAATGATTTGCCTGAAGTGAGCAGGATTAAGAAGACACAGTTATTCTATCAATGATGAAGTGTAGGGCTATAAGAAATATGAGTATGTGAGTTAAGCGGTACATATATCTAGAATGTTAACACATTTCCATTAAAAAATGGACACTCTAATTAACCATGCAGTTCAGAACACCACAAGCTTTTCAGTCAAGGTTTTGATGAAAACCATAACAGTCTAAAGACATCACCTAGGTTCATCACACACAAAAGACTGCACACTAAGACCAGTAATCACACACTGAAGGCCATGCAACATCCCCCGCATTCAAGAAGTCATGCCACCAAAAGATAAAGAGAAAAGATCCTCTATATAAACATTATAAAAGGCTTTGAAAGTTCTGGTAATTATGTCAACTTCATGGCTACCAAAGAAAATGAGCCAAACAGCTTTCAATTTCTGTTAGCTTGTTTTAAACTTTCACAAAAAATATTTTTTATCAGTAATTAAAAGCGATTGTGTTAGATGTTACAGAAGAAAATAAGAATATACGTATATTCCTCAACTGCATTTTCAAGTTATGACCTTTTTCAGCTGAGCAGAGTTTTACTGATGTATGAAATAGAAACAATTAAATAGACTATCAGATAAATGCTACTCATTAGTAACAGTTTTTGAAACACTGGACTAGGCTGATCAAGGAGAAAATTGTTATCTATCTGTATGTTATCATATTAAGTACTTTAAAAATACATGTTTGTTAAAACTAAGCATGAGATCAGCAACTATTCAGATTTTTATTTTTTTGACCACAAAAAGCTTATTCCAAAATTATTTAGCTTGGAAATTTAAAGATGTAAAGAGGTAAGGCCTGGATAGAGAGTTGCACATACCACTGCCTTGCTTGTGATGTATTTTCCTCTTGTGCACTGAAGGTGATGATGTCCTACAGGATAACTGGTCCATGGTTCAGTTAAAGGCATATCATAATATATACACACACAGCAACATGTAAGACTAGGCAACATTCTCAATTGCATTACTGCTTGTAAAAGCTGTAATTTCTAAGGTATCTTGGTGAAAAAGGTAAAAACCCCGATTTGTTCTAACAGTAATGTTATCCAGCCTCAGTAGTACCTGAATCCCTCAACTTTTCGCTGTTCTGTGGCACAGACTTCCTTCACTTGACTCACGTAGTTGCAAGACCAGTAGATAAAGTGGCTTAATCCAACTCCTCTCCATTTTCACCCTTCAGTCAGTTACTAGCATAGCAATTTATTTTTTACCCCCATGGAATCAGATTGACATCATCAGGTATTGTATTAGCAAGTAGTTTGATCCAACCACCTTCTGATGATCCATATCTTGGAATATAGAAGCATAGAATCATACAATATCCTGAGCTGGGAGGGACCCACTAAGATCATCAAAGTCAAACTCCTGACCCTGCATGGGACACCTCAGGAATCACACTATGTGCCTGAGAGCATTGTCCAAACACTTTATCGTGCTGGTGCTGTGATCACTTCCCTGGGGAGCCTGTTCCAGTGCCCAGCCACCCTCTGGGTGAAGAACCTTTTCCTAACACCCCATCTAAACCTCCCCTGACACAGCTTCAGGCCATTCCCTTGGGCCCTGTCAGTGGTCAGCAGAGAGAAGAAATCAGCATCTGCTGCTCCTCTTCCGCTCACGAGGAAGTTGTAACTGCAGTGAGGTGTCTCCTCAGTCTCCTCTTGGCCAGGCTGAACAGACCAAGTGACCTCAGCCACTCCTCATGCGGCTTGCCCTCAAGGCCCTTCATCATGTTCATAGCTCTCCTTTGGATGCTGTCTAATAGCTTTATACCTCTTTTACACTGTGGCACCCAAATCTGCCCCCAGCACTCAAGGTGAGGCTGCCCCAGAGCAGAGCAGAGCGGGACAATCCCCTCCCTTGTCTGGCTGGTGATGCTGTGCCTGATACCCCCCAGGACATGGCTGGCCCTCCTGGCTGCCAGGGCACTGCTGACTCATGTTCGACTTGCCCTCGACCAGGATCCCCAGGTCCCCTTCCGTGGCACTGCTTTCCAGCCTCTCATTTCCCAGGTGCTGAATCTGTCACTCATCTCTGTTAAACTTTATAGTGCTGGTGATTGCCCAGGGCTCTGATTTATCAAGGTCTCTCTGCGGGGTCTCCTTGCCTTCAAGGGAGTTAACAGCTCCTCCAGTTTGGTATTATTTGAGTGCAGAAAGGTGAATCACTACCCTCCACTTATGTATTTTATAAGAACTAGAAGAGCAACTGCTGCAGTGGCATGAACCCAACCTTTAACCTGTTAAGTTACACCTAAATTAGATCTGCAACTAAATGGCTAAAGATGTGAGACACAAACCCCTCTGATGAAATGGTGAGTTGGCTGTTACTGTTAGGGACTTGTCATGACATTCTGTTCTACCGTCTATGGTTCATTTTTATAGGGTAAAAAAAACCCCTTCAAACCCAACCCCTGCCCCCGTACCATCCTCTCCCCCTAGTTTCTCAATGAGTTTTGGGAGGAGATAAATTGATAAATTAAGGCCAGAAATCTTTTTTTTTCTTACATGTTAGGGTCTCTGAGTTCAGACTAGACAGAATAAATACTTGAGAGAGAAGGATATAGACTATTTATATTATTTTATTTATATTATTTCTGTTTTCAAAGTCAGTCTTTAGAAAAAAGACTGTTTTTCCTATTAACTGTTTTCACTAAGAGAACTATGGAAAGCTTATTTTCACATAACATGAACAGAAAGAAGATCACTGTAGATCAGTTGCTGCACTTTGATATTTATTTTGTAATGACTATTACAAATGTAACTTGTAAGGACAATTGCAACCTGCTAGCACTCACAAAATGACAGTGTGCCCATAAAGCACTTTGAGGTCTAATCCTGTGCTTCTGAAGTCATAGCTCCTATTAATGTTTGATGTTGCAATATAGAGAACCTTGATACAACTTTCATTGGACAAAGATGATATTTGCAGTCACAACTTATATTTAAAGTGGGGGAGATGTATTTATTTTCTTGCAATGCTTGTATGTGTGAGCAAATTTTGATAGCAATGTAATTTTTGGATATTTCTGATTTGACAGTTTAAATATTTTAAATACTTTTTAAATACTATGTGTGAGAAACATATTAATAAAAACATCTTTGTTTCAAAACATGGTTAGGATTCAAAAAGAATACTCTTTGAAAATAAAGTCTAACTGTTTTTACCACAGTGTAGATATAAAAACTAGAAATGTCTTACAGCTATTTTACAGTAAGTTTGGCCAAAGCAATTTTTGAGAAGACCAGTGAAAATCATATTATTGCAGGTTCTATGAAAAATGAAACCACTGGATCTGCTTCATATTTTTAATACTTTCCACACAAAGAAAATATATAGTGATTTTTTTCCACTCTCCTCAAGTGAAAAATAGTCACTGCTGTGAAAATGCCAACTGTTCTCTGCAAAAGTAATGACTTTTCATATGGAGAAGAAGAGTGAAAATAAGTGATTCTTCCAGCAGGGCACTGGAAATGTTATGTTAAGTTATATACAATTTTGTCCAGAAGTGAATGTACTTTAAAAAGAGAATTCATTGAAATATTATGCATTACACAGATTTACATTTTCTTCTGAAGAGAACTAGAAGTTGCTGTTATTAGCCTTATTTTTAAGTTTATGGGGTTGTCATTAAAGATAATAGCTGAAACACAGTAATGAGGACATCTGCATTTCCTGTACTCTTGATGAAAATTATTTGCTGGTTTTAATTTTTCTTGTAGTTATTTATTTGATTTTCTCCTCAAGCCCCATCCCTGAAATACAGATGTAGCTTATCTTGGGATGATAGAAAAGTCATTTATTGACTCCTTTTTCTTCTAGCTTCTTCTGAAAGACTGGAGCTCTTCATTAAACAGACAGTAAGAAAATAAAAGATAAACTGCTGAGGTACTTTCCAAGAAGCTTTTCTTGCAGTTGCCACAGAGATGCTGCACAAACATAAATAAGATTTTGATTGAGAGGGTGGATGGTCTGTATGATAGCAAACAGGAAAAGAAGTTCATTGTATTAGAGGTTAATTTTGACATGGTCATTTATAATGGAACTCTTTGTACAGAAGGTATTAAAACAAGCTGTAGACATGGCAAAAAACACCATCCATTTTTTAAATCAAAGACAAGAATTAAATAAGATTTGGAAACTATCTTTAAAATGCTTCAAAAAGTGATTAATCTTGCAAAGAAAGGACTGTAGGAAATAATTTCCAATTCAAATAGTTTAGTCCTGTGCTACATGTATATGCTTTACACCAGTAGTTCTCAGCCCATGGTTCGTGCAGAGCCATGTTCGTCCAGCCTTATCTCCTTTGGTAAGTAAAAAATGAAAGAAAAAGAATTAAGACAAGCAGCAACAACAACACCCCCCCCTCCCCCCAACTTTGCTCTTTTGTTAGTGTGCAACAGCAATAGGACATAAGAAGAAACATATTCCAGAGTGCCAGGCTAGTGTAGAAATAAAGTTATCATCAGCTTTAATTTTTTCAAAGATATCTCCATTTCTCCATGCTCTTTTATTCATTAATTATTTTTCCTTTAGACAACACTGTGTTATGGTTAGCTGTCTCTTACTAGCAGAAAACTGTTAAAAGCACCATTGTGTCAAAACCAGATAACTCCAAAAACAATGCTGCCTTCTCTCTGACTTCTCGCTTTCTCTTCTTAACCAAGGATTGAGAGTAGTGCCTTGATTAAATCTTATCTAACAATCCTCTATATTCCTTTTAAACTCTCCATACTTCCACTCAGAGCTGTTTGCTTGCCTTCTTTACTCTGACATTGTTCAGAAACCACAGAGGTTGAGACTATTGGAGGCCACGACTTGTTATCAAGTCTTCCTTCTTCAAGCCCATATTCTTATGGATTAGTACATGTAAAATGAATTTATGCCTACTGCAACAAAACATGCTAAGTGATCTGGATAAGAACTTTTTAAAAAGGAGGTCAAGGTCTTTTCTACATCAGGTTTCTAGAATAAATATAAATTAAAAATCTAGGTGGTCAAGTAGAATTAAATAAAATTGAAAAAAATTTTTTTAATTAATGAAATTTTTGGGATATTTAATAGACCAAGACCACAGCCCTTCCAGCCTCTTTATCTCTTATGAAACTATCACAAAGTGCTGTCATTTTTTATTCGTTTTTCTTCCTATGATTGCAGTATAAAAATATTTACCTTATAAATAGCAAACTGTGTTCCTGATCTAAATATCTTTTTTTGTTTTTGCTATTCAACTAGAGAATCTTATTTCTGATTTTACTTCCTGATGTTCTTTGAGGAATAAAATCTTTCTGGAAAACATAGACATAGTCCTTTGTTGGGGAGGATTTTAGTCTGATAGGAAAGTCTTATAGATATACATGAAGATCTCTGAATGTGGAAACTGAGAATGACATAGAGATGAAAACAAGCTTTGATGTGGAGTTTTGCTAAACCAGAGATCTTGAGTAAACTGAAGGGACAAAGGTTGAAAATAAGTTGGAAGGAGGTTTTGTGACTAGAACAAAGGGTCTATTTGACTACAAACAGAAAGCATGTTTCCTACCAAGCAAATAAATTTCAGGAAGAGCATGAATAAAGAAAGAACATGTTTTTACCAAATAGAGAGATACCACGGGCAAACAGGATGTGGAACAGCAAAACGAACAAAAGTCTAGGAATTTACCACTTCAAGAAAACTGAAAATTAACTTCAAGCTTAATTTGTAACTTACCTTTGTGACTAGATAATAATGACTACTGTATGGTAATGATAGTAGTTATGAGCAAATGTATAAGTATTGTATGTTGTCCTGATTTAGTTATCATGTATTAAGATACTCAGCAATAAGAAAAGTATATAATGTCTGGTAATTTGAACAGAAATCAGCTTTAGGCTTCAGGTCAAGCCTACATGCTGTAGCTGAGCAGCTGTAAGGCAAGGCTCTGTATGCCCTCACCCTGGCCTGCTCTAACTTTGACTATGCAATAAAACAGCATTTTTGAGAGCCACCTGAAGTCCGGAACATCCTTCCTCGACTAACTATCTCCTATAGTCCTTCTATTAATAAAGATTGTGTAAATAATGACTTGGTTATTCATTCATGCTACAAACAGTTGAAAACCCTCCATTTCAGCTGATCACCGAAGGCAAAGAGCTCTGTTTTAACTTTCCTGCATGTGAACTGTAGATTTAACCCATTTTTTTCTCCTGGGAAAATAAAATTTAAAAAATAAAAGAAAAAAAAAAAGCAGGGAAAAATCTGCCTCAATAGAATTCATCGTATTGCCCCCTAAACTAGGAACCTGTAAGCTGTCCTTCACACCACAGCTAAGTCTCCCCTGGAACACTTAAATCTAATACAGAATAACTAAAGCAGAGACTGCATCTGCTGCACCCTGACCTACGCCACCTGTTTCTGGGATGTATTCAGGAAGAGGAAGGAAGGCATTCAAAATATCTCTGGGAAAGATTTGTCAGCTGATCTGGTCTGTGCAACAGTCTTGTTCTATCTCAACCTTCTCCTCTTTTGTTATTTTGGCCTTTCTACATCAAAACACAAGATCCACAGGGCTACAGTGCTAAATAAAAAGATTTTGCAAGATGAGTTTTGGAGTGAATGAATCCCTAAATTCTTCCTCTCTCTTGCTTAAAAATAATATTTATAGGAAAATGATTGTACTTTAGTAAATGTGGAACTACATCTTAGATAAATGATGTTTGAATGACAGACTGAGCAGCTAGGAAACAGGTAAACAAGGGTCAGAAATGAGTTTTAACAGTAAATTTTTTCTAATATGAAACATGTTGAACCTTGGAAGTCTAGACAGTCACCTAAATTGGACAGTATTGTGCTCTTCCTTTGACAGTTATAGCTGCAAAAAGTATCATGGTATTATACCATATAATAATGGAATGTATTCTTTCAAAAAGTTAAACACATAATTAGAAAACATGTGCAGCATGTGGATGACCACGTATGACATAAGAGTGTTTAACACTGTTTCATAAAACTTACACATTCATGTTAGCACCAGTTACTATGTGGTGTTATTCAATGTTAAAAAAAAAAGTCTTATTCAAAGACAACTTCAAATTGTGCAGTCTCATGACTGAGGCAAAAAACCCCAAAAAGACTTAAAAGAAGAAATATCAGCGTCTTTTGCTATAATTAAGAAAAATTGTCCTGACTCTTACTGGACTCTGTGTGCTGGAATTACAACAGGTCTGCAAATCCCAGAGATAGCTTTTATATCTCTTGGGCTATTTCAGCTAACGTGGCAATTTTAAAAAATAAAATTTTTACTAGCTGAAGAAAAGATTCACTGCCTCGTCTTGGTAGCAGGCAGCTAAAAATGTGGAATGTATACCATATTGTGTTATTCAATTGAAAAAAATGAGAATGGATTCTCTTAAATGGCAGAATTCCTAAACTTCAATGCAAATAGAGAAGACAATTGGTGGAATACCTCTGCAATTATATGAAACATTTTCATTAGTAAATCTTTCATCTTCAATGATAGTTTGAGAAAATACACCTTTAATTAAGAATATTATATGTGTATATATACATATATGATGGCAATTGTGAGTGATTGGAAAATATGCACTGAAGGGAAAAATAGAAAGAAGTTGATATTTTTATTATGCTTACTAGAAAATCATCTAAGTAGAAAATTATCTTATGTAACTAGCTTTTAAATTAAAGTAAATGACAATTCTAGGATTGCTTTTGTTTGTCTTAAGTTTATTTTGACATATTCAATCTTTTTATTTATAAATTTTTCTCTAATTTTTAGATGGATGTAATTAACGGATTAATGTAACAAACGCCATTTCTTTTAAGGTCTTTTATTATTTTTATTATTAACCACTATTTTTTCCCTGCACATAAAGTAAATTGTAGCATCATGAAGATGGTTAAGTGACTGGAGTGTCCAACATGAGGTGAGGCTGAGAGAGCTGGAACTGTGCAGCTGGTGAAAAGAAGGCTCAGGGGAGGAATTATCTCATCAGTGTGTTTAAATTCTTGATGTGAGGAAATGAAGAAGGTATTTCAATAGTGTCCAGTGACAGGACAAGAGACAACAAACACCAACATAAATGCATGAAATTCCTGTTGAGCTCTTTCCGGTGAGGGTTGTTGAACACTGGAGCATGTTGCCCAGAGAGGCTGCTGAGTCTCCATCCTTGTGATGTTCAAACCCGAACTGGATAGATTGCTGAGCAACCTGCTTGAGTTAATCCTTCTGAGCAGGGGACTGGACTAGATGATCTCCAAAGGTTTCTTCCAGCCTCAATTATTCTACATTTCAACTATTCTACATAATGGTACATATGTGTTTTTGTCCACTTCACAGAAAGCACATGCAGACAACTCACAATCCAACTTGTCTCTTATCTGAGGTGCTGAAAGATGGCAAATTTTCCTGGTAGTGTTTGCACTTGAAGATGTACAAAATAAATTAATTTTCAACTATATGTTATTGTTTAGTTTTCTAAAGATTTCAGTTAAAAAATAGACACTAACCTTGAACACCTTTTTACATTGCATAGAGACTCCACAGTCTCTACAGCAATCCAGTGTTTTATTATCTTCTTTGGAAATAATTTTTCTTTATGTCCAATGACAAATTCCCTTACTGCAACTTGTCTAATACCCTTCAGTCTTCCAATGTGCCCCTCCAGGAACAGTCTGGCTCCTGATAAGTTACAAACCATCAATATTACCAGCGACTAAGGAACAGGGCAAACTCCAACTCATGGCACAGGTGCCCATCAAGAGAGAATAAGTGGTGGTGGAAAAATATGTTATTGTCAGCTAACAAGGTGATTATTAGAGCAATCTCTCAGCCTGTTCCAACTGCCAAGCAATAAAGAACTTAATCCAAACTATACCTTTGGACAGTGGTATGTGAATGATGAATTATGAGATAAGATAGGTTAACGCAAACCTCTTTCACAGCTCCTCAGATTTATTATGGTCAGTGAAAGTGATAAGACATAACAGTTTTTAATGGAATGAACTCAAACAATTGTAAATGGCAGAGGGACAAAAATTTAGCTTCAAATGCTTAGCTTCATCTGATGATATGTGAGAAGAATATATTACAGGACTTAAAAAATCTGAGACTGAATTTACTGAAGTAAGAGATTAAACATGAATGGTTTGACTTGTGAGTTCAGTATGCCAATTAGGTTCAAGAAGTCACAGAGATACAGCTATGCTGGAACATGACCATTTTTCTGTTATTTAGAAACTTTAGAATTTAATGAAAGGGATCTAAGAAAAGGGAAGGTGGACATTCTAGGCCAGAATAGATCAGTATTACACAGTAGCAGCAAACCAAAAATCAGACGAGTTTGGAGAATATATATGCAGAACTGAATGCAAGCATATCTCCATCAGCAGGAAGATAAGCAGGCTTGTTTTCCAGCAAAGTCCCCCAGACTCACACAATTTTGTAGGACCAATGAGATATCAGTGCTCATTGCATCTTGCATTTTATGCATGAATACAAATACAAATGCATGGACATGCACACCCATATGTTTGTATGTGTGAGAGCACACATTCAAGTACATGGCAGAGAAATAAAAGGTGTTTGCTGTTCTTCCTGGTACTTAACTTCCTCCATTTCTGCACAGACAGCATCTTGAGAGACTTGGTGGAAAAATAATTCCTGTTTTCATCACCAGGTTTCACTCTTTTCCAGTACTCCATGGCCACTAAGGTCTGGAAAAATCATTGCCAACCTGCTTTTCATTGCAAAGATGTAGTGGTGAGCTGGGACTCCTTTCCTTGACTACAGCAAAGCACAGACCCTTTACAGGGAAAGCGTTTACTGTGCAACATGCTGTGCAGGGGCAAGATGGTTTTCAGAACACTGAGAGCTCTTGTGGAAATAATTTTGGTATTACTACACAGATTTTAATCCTGTTCTTTGAAGGACTTCTGGCACAGAAAGAAAACAGGATTCAGATTCAGATCAGGAAGAAATTTTCTCAATAGTGACACTCTGTTAGTTTCAGATAATAGGAGTCTGGGACTTGCAGTGTAAGTCCTGTCAGCTGCTTACTACACCAATAACTTCTGAGAGAGGTGGGAGAAAACACCATTTGAACATTCACTAGGAACAAACAGCATCGCTGAATCATACAGCTCTGGCTTTCAGACACAGCAAATCAAGGCAGATCTCAAACTGTTTCTTCTGTTCCAGAAAAAATCACAGAAGCATCAGGGTTAGAAGAGACCTTAAGATCACCAAGACCAAGCTGGTGAAACCTACAGCTCAGAGAGCTGGGTATCCTGAGGACAAATGGGTTTGGTACTGAAGACTGAGGCAAAGAAGGCATTAAGTACCTCTGCCTTTTCCACATCCCCTGTTACTACACCACATTCAGCATTCAACAAATCATGGAAACCATCCTTGACCCTACTTTTGCTGCCAGGGTGTTTACAGAAGCTTTTTTTATTGTCTTTAACTGTAGTGGCCAAATCAAGTTCTAGTTGGGCTTTGGCCTTTCTAACCTTCTCCCTACATGACCTTGTGACATCCTTATAGTCCTCCCAAGCTACCTGATCCTCCTTCCAAGAGTCAATAGATTCTCTTTTTTCCCCTAAGTTCCAGTTGAAGCTCTCTGTTTAGCCAGGCCAGTCTTTTTCTCTGACAACTTGTCTCTCTACATGTGGGGAGAGCCTGATTCTGAATATTTAACAAGTCGTTTTTAAAGCACACCCAGCCTTTCCGGACTCCTTCGCCTTTCAGGACTAACTCCCAAGGGACCCTGTCAATCAGTGTCCTAAACAAGCTGAAGTCCTCACTCCAGAGGTCCAAGGTGAAGGTCCTGCTGGTGCCCATCTCTGCTGGTGCTTGTCCCAGTAGAGAAAACACTCACATTTCCTGGTCACTATGCCCAAGATGGACACTGCCCACCACACCACCCACTCACCCTTCTTTGTTCACAATCAGCAGGTCTAGCAGGGCACCTCCTATGGTAGGCTCATTCACCAGCTGTGCTAGGAAGTTTTCTTTCACATGCTTTGGGAACCTTTTAGAATCCTTCCTCTCTATTGTATTGTATTTCCAGCAGACATCTGGCTCTGTTCAGCTCATTTTCTTTTTTTTTTTTCCTCTTGCAGATCTAATTCATACTGTACCACAGATTCCTGTATGATTTTTTTTATTATTATTCTTAAACTTAATGAGATGATACATTATTTCAAACTCTGATTTTTCAAACTTCTATGGATTTGTAGTATTTTATTTTTTGACCCCAAACCTCATCTAATGCAGAACATCATGCTCTGTTAATTTCAGTTAAAACATATTGATTTGCATCAGCAGATCATCAAGCCAATAGTATTTACCTGAAACTTATTTTCATAATGCTTGTGTTGACAAAATCTGTGTATTAGCACCATAATAGCAAGTATATTAAAAAAAAAGGTGTAGCTCAGATGATAAATATGATGTGAGACAGAGTGAAGGTTAGAGAGTCTTTGCTGAAGAAGGCTGAAAACCAGTGAGAGTGCAAAATGTCAGCCTGAATAACTATTTCCCACCCAGTATGAATTTCAAGAGACGCAAATTGAAATGGGAGAGAAGCTAACTTCCAACAGATGTTAGCAACACTTTTTTCACTTAGCACATAATAAACATATGGAATGGCCTATCAGGCACTATTGCTGAGGCAAAACAAAAGGATCGTTCAAGAACAAATTGAATGCTGTTCCACAGAAGTTGAATACTTAACATGGATGAGCCCTGATGGGCTAAGAGTCCTGATGGGTAAACCTCTCTAACTAAAAAAATTTTATGCTCTTATATTCGTTCAAATGTGAGTATCACTTCAGTGGTATCTATCTGCTTTTTGGCTGGATGAGGGTTCTGTTTAATTTCCTCTCTTTTTGTTTTTTTTTCATGACAAAGGAAAAGCAACTACTGTTGTGCAGTTTCAACATAAGAAAAGCAACATTTGCAACATAATCTTCCCCTCTCCTCTACCTGACACGGAACTGACTTACAGAAGCAAAAGGGGTCTGAGATGGCAGCAACTGAGTTGCATTTTTATATGGTATAATATGTTCAGATACTTGAAAAAAGGCTTGCTGTCTCAGAGAAAGTCATCCAAAGCTACTTAAGTCACAAATCCTGCTTTTGAACACTGCCCTTCACGTTAAAAGATAGAACTTGCCCTCATGCTTTCTGTTGCTTTCCAAAATCCTAATATCACCTGTTTTCATATCGGTTTCTGAGGAGAAAGCAACGCAGCTTATCAGTGTGCTTCCAACAGCACCATATGGAGACTTCCAGGTTTCTCAGCTGAATTATTCATCATGTTAGTGTTCCTGAAGTAGATTCAGGATCCACTCTTTCACTGATTTTTTTTTCCTGTCTTAATGTAGAGTGGCACCAGATAATACCTTTTGTCATAGTTTTGCTGCATGCTCTCTGTCAGAGACAAAAGCCCCCAAATATCTACCCAAATACATCATTACTACTGTATTATTTGAAAGATTTCCGTTTCAAAAAGACCTCAAATTCTGGTTTCGAAAATTTCATGGGCTTGATAAAGCAATAAAAACATCACCAGATCCTCTCCCCCCACCATTGCTTGTTTTCTGTCTTTTCAGAACAAGTGTTGTATCAAAAAAAAAAAAAACAAAAAACAAACCACCAACGCTTTCAGCACTCCCCTAACTGGAAGCAATATGAATTAATATCCATTTGCAATGTCATTGACACAGGCATGTTTCTGTTGCAGTGAGATAGATATCCGCTCAGGATAGGTAGATATTGTACCTTTATGTTATTTCTTGGGTGAGTGGTGGACTTCATGTATTAAAGATTAATGTATTGTCAATTTGGAAATTATAAGTGTCCTGAAATACAAGATGTGTTTTGATCCTGGAAACATGTATAGATGGATAATGAAATGAAAACAAAATAAAAGAGCTGGCCAAACTTGTCACAACAAAAGATTGGAAGAACATAACAGTAAGTTTCAGAAATTACATTTACATACGTGCTGTTGGTTAAAAACAGCACAGATCAGTCCTCCCTCCCCCCAGTATGGTCCCAATTGTAAGTTACTCTTACTACTTTGTTTAACAACTTGTTTGTACTCAACAAAAAGGAAAACCTTAGCACAAAGACCACATTTTCTCTCTCTGAAAGCACACAGTCTTCCCAAAAATATCTACTGGCTAATCAAAATCAAATTATTTCTCTCATTTCAAAAAGGATCTAATTTTAATCAAAATTTGTTTTTAAAGATATATTATTTTTAAAGATGTTCTAATACTGAATGTGCTCTTTGTAAAAGAGGCTTGTGTAGAATTTATTGACAGGTAAAATATTCACAGAGGATGGAGAACAGTGCACATAATAGTTTTGTCCTTGGACTCAAGCAGTAACAACCTAGTTTTCATAATAGAAAAGCAGTAAAAAAATAGTGAAGTGCTTTTCTAATGAATATGTGCAATATTTTATTTCCTTACATAATGAAGCAAATATGTATTGGTATGAGCTCTTGTTCTCTTTTCTATTTTTCTTTCCCATTTCTCTTTCCCCACTCTCAGCAATACTATTTCTAATGTATAATAATGAGATTATGGCTTTAAAATACTAAAGTAAAAGTGGAAACTTGAAATCAGTGTCAATTTCAGTAGCATTTTCACTTCCACCAGCTAAATAATAAAGAAATTAAAAAATCAAATAATATAAATCTTCATTTATATTTGTGGCATGAGAAGATCATCAGCTGATTTAAAAAGATGCCCCATGTTCAACTACTGCACACTAGGCGTGTGACAGAATGGTGGGCTAGGACTGATTAAATAATATTTTTCTTTCATGTATTTGCCCATTATTTCAACAGCAGCATTTTCTGTGGCAGAACTGTATTCCCTGTGTTCTTAGCCTCACTGGCTGCAAAAGAGGTCATAAAATTGTAGCTTGAATGTGGTCAGAAAGTAATATTAAAACCCTGAAACTTTTCTTAGTGGAATTTTACAGCTTGTGAGATTCTACTTTGAAGGTAGGAGGCTGCTTTGCTGTGGGTTTAGAAACTCTGGTGTTGGTTTGAATTAGTATAGTCTCATAACCCTTGTATATTAACATCCTACCTTTGTAAGCATATATTTATAATGTAAAAATACTAAGAGAAAGTTTCTATAATAGAAAAATGTTTCATTTAATTTATAAAAAGGGAGCAAGTCCTGCTCGAATCCTTTGTTCTTTCCAGAGAAACACTATTTACAAGACCATGTAGTTACAGGACAGGGAAAAATGACTTCAAACTGAAGGAGATAAGTTTAGATTAGATATTATGAAGAAATTCTTTGCTGTCAGTGTGGTGAGTTGCTGGAATGGTTTGTCCAGAGAAGCTGTGGATGCTCCATCCCTGGAAATGTTTAAGGCCAGGCTGAATGGGGCTCTGGGGAAGCTGGTCTGGTGAAAAGTGACCCTGTCCAAGGCAGACAGGTTGGAAGGAGATGATCTTCGAAGTCTCTTTGAACCCAAGCCCTTCTATGATTCATTGATTTTATAATTCAGTGAGAAAGACATGAATAATTATGATACATTTGTAGAAATGGAAACATAATCAAGAAAAGTGATTTTTTTAAAAATTCTCTTCTACAGATTCCCTGTAAAAAGTAGCATTGAAAAAACAATGTTCTTAGACATTCTTTTTGGTAATATGTGACTGACATCATAAGTAGAATTCAGAATTAACATCTCTGTGAACTCTGCTGGAAAGTTATAGAAGAAATCTTCTTTACTATAATCAATGACCTTAAGAACATCTGTTGAGATAAGACAGGTAGAGAAATGGTATTTGGTGAGGAAAAAAGAACAGGAAGGGGAGGAAATTTCTGTGGGTATAGATGTCAAAAAGCAGGTCAGAGTCCTGATTTCCATTGTATTTTCTAAGTATGCCACAACATTTGAACAAAAAGTCATTTAACAAAACACTCAGCATTTTGTACTACAGAAAACTACTTGGTCCATATCCTCCTGGTTTCAGCTTCTCCTCTGGGAGGCTAACATCTCCCTTGTTGGAAAACCCATGCCAACACATTCCTTAATAAATATTATTGTGCTTGCTTTTTCACTTTTGACGATGTTTTGAGATAAATATTGATGTTAGTTTCTAATGAAGAAAAACCTGTTTCTTCTGGGGGTTGTAAAATATAAATTTTTGAGTACTAAAATATACATTGACCTTTGTGTAATTCTCTACACCTGTGCTAATGTGAATTATTTGCTTAGTTTTCTAAGTATGTGGAGTATGAGCACTGTTCAGCAATACTGTGATGAACACAACAAAGATACCTTAGTGCAAGCCCTTCTGTATTGAAATAAAGTCTTAGAAAATATGTTCATTTTTAATTGTTTCATTTCTGAGATAATGTCTGCCCAAGGCAAGAGAGAATTGGGTATGTATTTCTCTGGTGTGCAAAAACATTTATTCAAAATATATGCAAATTAACCAAACTTTCTCATAAACAGCAGTATTGAGCTGATAGTTAATGACAGTAAAAGCTGATAACTTAATGGTGAGAAAACAAAATACCATGCCTAATTAATAGGCTTTAAAACTTTCAGGAGAACTGGATGTCTCAATGAAAGAAATTCTTAACTCTTACAAAACCATTTCTTGGGCTTGTTTTTATCTCATGAGGCAGGAAAGGGCCCTGACAAGAGGGACACACAACAGGTTATGACAGTTACCTAATGCATTCAAGCTCTTGTACAGGAGTTCCTGCTTCCAGGAGAATATATTTGAATGATCTCCTTGTGAGACCAAAATTTCCTGACCCAGTAACAGACTGGGTTTCTCTTTGGGAAATTGGTTAGGCTGACCGTTCAGATGCAGCACGGAAGAGCAGCAATACTGTGGTTGGAATCACATGGATGGGAAAATCACCTGAGTGTAGTTTGACCATATGGTGAGTTGACCTTGGCTGGACATCAGATGGCCACAGAGCTGCTGTATCACTCCCCTCTTCAACAGGATGGGGTGGGGAGAAAATAAGGTGGAAAAAGCTTGTGGGTCAAGATAAAGGTTGTTTCATAAAGCAAAAGCAAAGGCCCTGACAAACAGCAAAGAAAAAGATCTTATTTTCTACTTCTTATCAGCAGGTGAGGTCCAGCCACTTCCTGGGATGTTGGGTTTCAGTACACGTAGCAGTTGCTCCTGAAGACAAATGCCCTAAATAATTAATGCCAATCCTGCTTCCTCCTTCTTCCTCCCAGCTTTCATTGCAGAGCAGACACCATATGGTATGGAATGTCCCTTTGATCAATTTAAGTCAGCTGTCCTGGCCCTGTCCCCTTCTAAGATCTTTCCCACCCCCAGCCTGCTGGTGTGCGCATGTGTAATGTTGGAGAGTCATTGCTGATGGTGTTTCAGCACTGCTTGACAGTAGTCAAAATACTGGTGTCTTATCAACATCCTTCCAGCTACCAGTACAAAGCACAGCACTGTAGGGACTGCTATAGGGAAAACTAATTCCGTCTCAGCCAGACCCAATGTGGATGCACGAAATGTGTTTAGTGAGAGAAAAGAGATAGGAGAGCAGTGGCCCTTAAGAAAGGAGGAATCCATAGTTAGGGGCATTAGACTCTCTTGTGAAGAGGGAGCATATGTCTTTCAACAGAGTTTATTCTATAAAAGAGAAAAATCATTGTGGAAAATTATCTAAGGTGATTAAGTCTGCAGTCGTTATTATCTTCCTCCTCTTTGCTAGGAAAAAGTCCAGGGGATATTGTTATTTACCTAATTTCTTAGTTACATGAATGAAATAATGTTGTGTGTGATCTTTAAGTCTTAAAAAAAGCAGAGCTATCACTGCTGTCAAATCACACTAAAGTGTTTACTTAGCAGAGCCAAGAGGCTGTCCAAAAAGGTTCAAAATTAACAGGCTTGGAGAAACACTAAAAAATAACGTGCTACCAGAAAGAAACAGTTGAGTGGAAAGCAGTAGTTTTACATGGGAATGTTCCAGGAGTAAGTGGGGTCTAAAGAAAAATAACCAACAAAATATCAGTGCACGATGCACTTCACGGGAGCCTACACCTTACTCTTGCTTGTATATGATCACAGCAGGGAACAGAGAGCTCCAAAACTGCTGAGAGCTGAAATAGCTTCTGCTCAATCAAGTCATACAGCTCTTGCCTCTTATTTTAATTTAGTGGAGGTGAGTGAGCTGAAGAGGTTTTAACACACTGAATGATAATTAGCAAGGGATGATTCTCAAAAGGTTTGGAGTTTCATTGCTTGGAACTTATCACATCCTATTTAGTCATAGCACCTCGACTAAAAGACCCAGGAGAACAAGTTTCTGCAAAGATTTCTTCTGCTTCCTGGTCCACCTAGATTGAAACTATCACAAAAAACCTACTTTTCTTACTTTAGTTGAAACACTGCAAAGAAGATTATTGATAGTAGTCATTAAAAGGGACAGGTGTTTTTTCTGGCTGTTGTAACAGCTGGCAGCATATTTCAATCCGATTAATATGTAAGGATTCACATATGGGTGGGTATTTTATGGATGGCTGGAACAAGTGACAACATTTAACAAATTACCTAAAATAGGTCTCAGGGTGTTTCTGTTCTGCTTCTAGCCCAGAATAAAATGAGGGTTCTACAAGCTTATCTGTGTTTGGAGATTGATTTTCATGCATGTTCACGTTTGCTGTATTTCTTTACAAGCAAGTGGTACTTTTGAATTTTGCGATTTTTTTATATCAGTATCAAAAACCCCTTATTTTTTTTCTAATTAAAAATATTCTCAGAGTTTGAAACTGTCAAAAAACATACCAAACCAAAAAATCAGTAACAGCATCCTAATTGCAGTCAGAACCCAAATATTTATTTTAGAAGATGACGAAAATTACTTCTTTTTCGGAAACACATACAATGTAAAATTATATATATTATATATTATCCTTAGAAAGACCAATCAAAAGAGTTATGAAATTAAAGCAAAGAATCTCTTGAATGAGCAGCGTGAAAGGCATTTCAGTGAGACAGAATTGAGCAACAACCAAAGCCAGTAAATTTTATCTGTCATGTGTTTCTGTGAAAGAACAGAACTAAAAACTTTCTACAGAGAATTTTCTAAATATGAGAAATGTACTGAATCACACCTACTTTTGTTGTAAAGCCCATAAAACATCACACTAATATCTACTCCACGTCATAGCGATCTCTCTCTGAGTGCTCACGCAAAAACCAGGAAATAAGCTGATTTTCCTTTGCCTTGGCTTTGCACACGTAAGCATTGTTTTAACCTTTAAAACTTCTGTACTCCTGGGGTCTGAGGTTTGCAGATTTTTAAGCCTTTCCTCTAGGATACTACAAACACACTTGAAAAAGTGACATGTACTACATGTGGGGAAGCATAAGTTATACCTTACACCCCCCTGAGAGTGAAAAGCAGCTGCTGTAGGCAAATATTTATATGCACCTGAGCAGCTTCTCATTTAAGGACCTCTCCAAGTGAAGTGTGAGGATTGGATAAGCACTCTCAACACAAACCCAGCTTTTTTTACTTTTGGCTGGATTTACTTCTCCAGCTGCAGAACAAACTGTTTGGTTATAAATGTTAGCCATTAACTATGGCACTTAGCACAAGGAAGATTGCACTCATATAACAATATAAAAGAGAAACTACTGCACCTCTCCTATGTGGCATCTCCATAAGCCATAAAGAACAGAGAGGAATTCTGCATTTAACCTCAAGGACACAGAGATTGCTTGATTTGTGTCTGAACCTTCACTGCCTCTGAACTCTTATCGGCTCATGCCATGTAGTATCAAAATAAATAGACATTGTTCTGCCATAAGAGATTTTGAACTTAGCCTGTTTTAAAAGTGAGACAGTTTCAAATTCAGGCAAGCAGTAATCTGAAACAAGATGGAAGCCATATATTTACCCTTACTTGGCTAGTTCAGTCTTTTCTGAGTGCCATCTACCCAATTTATTAATTTATTTTCTTATAATGTTGGCTTTGATTAATCCTCTCCAGGGAGGATTGTTTAAGTTTATTAATGTAACTCTTTATGGCCATATTTTGTGAACATAAATTGTAAAAATCAACACCGAAAATAAAATCTGAATTTCACAGAACCTTTTTACCTGGCAGATGAGGTGTTTAATCACAAAAATCACGTATAGATGCTGCAGTGGCAGGCTTCCTATTAATGAGCTAAACTGAAAAATGAATCACACAAGCCTGGAGCAGTAAATATTGGGACAAAAAAAGATTTGCTTTGTAAGACTAGAATATTCAGTTACAGCCATTATGGACTTTGCTTCTTTTTAATTTTTTTAGAGAAAATGTAGATAAATTAAGTTAAAATTAAGAATATGCATGAATTAGAAAGTGTTTACATTAAACTACAGGACTTTCTGAAGCTTTTTTCATTATTACTTTAACAATCATGGAAAAAAAATGTAACAGTAATTCACTAATGTTTTGGCTGACCGGTTCCTCAATTCTTGGTTCCTCAATTCTTGTATAATAAACATGCAATCAAAAATATCAGTTCTACCTGACAAATACTTTGTTGTTAAGATTGCTTTACACTGACAGATGTGCCAAGAGTAAACTGAAAGGCTGAACACTGAATTTCGCACGGTGTAACTCCAGATTCCTTATTGTTCACCCTGCCTCCCAGGTACAGATGTGGCCTCTGTGAGAATCCTGGGTCTGCTCACAAGTGATTCAGTTACTCACAGACTTGTCATAAAAACAGGTGCTCCAATGACATCTACAAGCTTATATTTCAAATTTAAGACTGACATAGCCAATATTTGTAATTGTCTTATAACTTAAGAAAAAATTACATTCTGGAGCATAATCAAATAAAATGATAGCAAAGATATCTTAATAACATGAAAATTATGAGTTCAGACAGGAGTAAAATATCTCTCCCTTTTGGGTCACATTAAAAAAAAGTTTACTACAATGCTTTTTTAGTTGATAGTACTCTTCATTATTTCTTGTACGCTTATCAGAACAAGAGGGATCATTTATGAATTATAAAAGCTAGCCAAATTCAAATAATTTGCAAATACTTTAATTTTAAATATAGTAGGAAATTTTTAATAACCAAAATGATTTTAAAGTTCACTAAAATTTCCTTCTTTCAGAAATGTTATTTTAAGATGATGATTATTTTTACTATAAGAAGTAATAGTGGAAAACAAAAAACTCTTTTAATTAAAAAAAATCATTAAATCTCTCTGCTTACCTGTGCATTTATTATTAGAGAGGAATTGATTAGTCTGTGTTACCGACAGCTAAACAGAAAGTTTTCATAATACATTAATTAAAATACCAAGAAAGACAGCGTAAATGGCCAGGTTAAACAATTCAGTTTTCTAACCTTGGTAAAGTGTACACAGATTTATTCTGGTAAAAATAAAAAACCAAACATATTGACTAAAACTATTAGAACTCTGAGTCATATTTACTGCAGCAATAACTCCGATTTTGTGTTGTAGATCGTCTGTTACCATCACAGATGAGTGAGGTTGCAGGTTAAAAAACTGAATCAAAAACTCAATATTCACTGAGATGAATATCCCATAATTTCTCTTCTCTGAAGTATTTCATAAAGCCCCGTGGTGCTACTACATAATATGTAAATCAGATTAATATAGGATCACAGTCTCCAGGACTGTCAGTACAGTAGTTCCCTGCAGTATTAAAGTCCACAAAACCTGATTTTTAATATATCATGAACAATGAAGAAAATACATGTTGCAGGCAAAAATAGTTACACCTTTTGGAAGGACAACCAACCAGATGCTTTCATTTCTAGGTTGGCAACCATGGGGATGCAAAAAAAACCTGGAGGTGTTAGTCCTGGGACTTTACACCTAGGATTTTCAGTAATAAATGTTGCTGTTAGCGGTACACATAAGGTTTTCAAAAAGTTTTTGCCATTGAAAAGCCATATTTAACTCCTAGTTTAAGTTTTGCCTTGTACCTGCTCATTTACAGGCAAAAGTATCTGTGGTGGGAGGGGTTTCGTATTACAATTGTTTTGCTTGATAACACCTCTTACAAAAGCAGCATTTTATAACTTGCTTTATTGAATTGCACTGTTAGAAAAGGTTTTACCTTTTTTCTACTGGGCTGAATCACTTTACAGTTTACCATTTTATCTATGGTTCTCTGGGGCACAGACAGGGTGTGCCAAGCAGCTCATAGGGTTCCTCCATGAATGCAAGACCGGGGCAGAAATCACCCATTTCCTTTTTGCAATTCTATATGCCAAGTAGAAGCACGGTTTGGATGGTTTCTGTGTTACATTTTTCTTTACATGCAGTTGAGAAGCTTGTCTCAGGATTCATTTCCACTGGAAGAAAATCATAACCAGGCTTTTGTGAAGAATGGAGGTGTGAGACCTTGCCCAGAGAGACTAGAGCTGCCACCAAAAGAGCAAGTGGTCCGTGTTTTAATACATGTCAAAACTCAAAGGTGAAGCACACTAGTTAGGTTGTCAGCATGTCCTTCTCTTCCTTGGCTTCAGTTTTTCTCGCTATTTGAAGAAAACAGAATCACAAAGCAGAGACAGATATCTAGGGAAAATTTGAGAAATTAATTACACTAATCTTCTGAGATATGAAAAATAATGATTTTCATACAAGTTTTATGAAAAAGAATTACAAGTTACTTACCTCAAAGGCACTGGCATGCTTTCAAAATCAAATCAACACAGCACAGACAGAAACATATAGGAAGTCAGCAGACATGATTTTGACAATTTTCAAGAACTTTCTTTTAGTTGTTGCTGTACTAAATTTTTTGTGTTCCTAAAATGGAAATTACTGCTTTAGCAAAGCCAGCATTAGTCCTTATTAGTAAGGATTCATTTCCTTAGTTAATGCTGCCAAGGTGAATAAAGGTACAGAATCAGTGTCTGCTGATTGAAATATAATTTTTTTCTTTTTAATACAATTTTTTTTTTCAACACAAGGTTCAGAGAGAAAACTGTGCTGATTACAACTTCTGTTCTATTTATGCATCTATGTATACACCCCATCATTACTGCAACTTGTTTTTTTGTGGTTAGATGTATTGTAGCCTGGAGTAAGTGAAGGAATCATTTGAGTTGTTTAAATTCCATGTCGTGCAAATTATTATGTTTTTTAATGGAATTAGCTTGTGATCAGAGCTTGGGGCTTGGTTGTTTGACTTATATTCATTTCTTTTAAATATAGAATTCTTCAAAAGAAATACCAATTTCTGCTAGATCCCGTTACATATTAAAGAAGTTGTGTTGATTGTGAAAGGTATTGAAATCTAACCAGTTTGACCATTCAGTACATACAAAACAATAGATGAAGGGAGTTCTGTGAATCAGAATGAAAAAGCTATGCACCTTCAGGAGACTTCAGAATTGATGGTAATTTTCTGGTAGAGCCATTCTCATTAGGTCAGACTAGCTGACAGTTGTTGCCCTGGTTTTTGTAAGCCTTCTGTTTTTAACCTTGGAGCCAGATTCTTTCACACAGTTTCATGTAAATAATAGCCAGTGTTTACTTAACGGTATTTTCTATTTTTCATTCCTTTTGTGATATGAGAGCTTTGATGAGCACCTTTCTTCTCCAGTGGGATTGAGAAGGAAGTGACATGCTCTCCAATCCCTTGTGGAGTTGGGACGTGTATAAAAATAAGATAATGTAAACAATAAAGGCCATTATTCCTTCCTTTCTGCTGAACCTGGCAGGTGTAAGAGCGTCTTTATTGTGTCTCCCCGGACACAGACAGTAACAATCTTTCTGTTATTAAGTTTATTTCTGTATTGAGAAACAGATGAACAGGCTATGAACAGCCTTCCTTCATAGGGGGTCCTGCAGCATAGGGAAAAGTGAGGAGAAGATTACATTTTGGGCACAGATTCCTTTGTGAGCTAAAGCAGTTAATCCAAGCACCGGGGCAATGGTGGAGATTTCCAATCTACTGAACACTGTCTACTCCATATGCACAGGGGTCTTGTGCTTTGGGTGACCCTCTCTCCCTTAAGGCTGTCTTTGTCATCCACTCAGAGCAGATTAACTTTGTTGACCTGTCTCTTCAGAGAGGCTCTATGCAGGTATAGCACTCTTGCTCTTTTAGGATTATAGCACATAAATAAATGACAACTTCACATGTATTTGTCTGCAATTCTTTGGTGAAAATGTTTTCAGCTAGGGCAGAGGATGAAGATTTTTTTTACTTTTCTCCTTAATTTGAGACATTCAGTTGACCTTGAAAAGCTGTAGCTTCTCTTCTGTGTATTGGGAATAACACTGAGTTCCTAGGATAAGATGGTAATGTCAGAAATTACAGCCTCATAAAACCCTTAATTCTCATCATAAAAATAATATATAAAGTAGAGAACTATGAGGGTGCCTTACATATTGCACTGTCAGGTTTAGGAGCACTACAATAAAATTTACAATGCCTTTTTATTTGATAGTCAGTAAGAAAGAAAGAAAATCTAGCTTAAAAATTGCTATGCTATAAACAAGTGAGCTTTTCTAGGGGTGGAGGAAAGAAAGCAGGGAGCTTGAAATGCTGGGCTTTGGGGCTTTTACTACATCTTTGAAACAATGTTGCTGAGAATCCCAGATGTTCACTCCAGGTAAAGTCTCAAATACACAATAGGCTAAAATTTTGAGATTCTACTCATTATGAGCCAAATGCTTTTCTTAGAGTATTTAAGGATACAGATAACACAAATAACTTTAGGACCTTCTGAGAGCACAACCAGAGAGCACCTAAAGAGCTGTTTTGGGCAGGAGGCAATAGATTAAATCCCAAGTGTGTTATGGCCTAGGGGAGTTTTCCTACTGATGCCAATGAAGGCAAGGTTTTATCCAGTTTCTCTAAGAAACTTTCATCACTTGTTTTCTGAGCGGTTGTAATCATCTGCTTTGTTACCACTTTCCAATCTGACTATGATTTTCTTTCATGGCTAAAAGTCTAGCACGCCTCTCTGTGCCCAAAATACTGATGATATTAGTTTGTTGCAACTCCCACCTGTAGGAACTGCCTTTCTAGCTTGAAACAGAAAATGTCATATTTCTTCTTCCAAATAAGGTCTGAAATGATGGTTGCTGTAAAATGACAAATATGTCATATATGACAAAAACAAGTCTAAATATATCCATTTTTCTACTTGGAGACCAGAATATAACAAATTTCAGCTTCAGTATTTTCTTCAAAGCCTCACTAAAGATGTTTTATGTGCAAGGTGTTGTATAAAAACATATAAACAGGAGTAAAGTATGTAGAATATGGAAAGATATAGAAAACAACCATAAATACAAACATTCGAGGTCAAAAATAAGGGACATACACAGACGTGTTTTAAGAATAAGTGAGAAAAAATTTCTTTCCATTTTAGTCACTCATCTTCAACTGACTATTTTGCCTAGGAGGGACAGGCTCAGCCATGTCACACTTTGCACAGGATGCTGGCCACCAGAAACTCCTGAAGGGTTAGACATCTTTCAGAAGCACTTTTTATTCTGACCTAGCTAGTGGTAGACTTTTATTCTGTGACTTTGTTATGGAATTCAGAGACTAGAAGAAAATATATGTAGAATAGGGAACACATGCCGTCTTTAGAATGGAGACTCTGAAATGCTGTATTACCTGAGTGATTTTGAAAGCTATCATTCATGTTTGTTTACTTGCAAAACTCATAGAAAATATGGCTCATAGAAATAGCTCTATTTTTTCTTCAGAGATTCACAGTGCTCTGGTAAATATTTTCATACATGGTTAGACTCATACATCATTATGTGGGCAAAAAGTAAGTCTATCAAACATTTAAAACAACCAGTTGTTGTTCTGGAAGGCAGCAGATGCTGAATATTTCACAGATGCCTTCCTTCCATTTGTTTGGTTTCACCACTTCTGTGGAGACAACTGAAACACGTTTGCTAAGCCTTGGCAGTGCACTTGATCAGCACTCTGGTGGCAGATGAGTTTCAGCGTAACCGTGTCCAACAGGTGTGAAAGGGCAGAATGGGGCTTTCACTGGAGTGTTTTACGGATGCCTGCTAATTGCATTCTGCTTCCCCCAACACTTGCACAGGAATCTCATATACTTGCCATCTCTACAAGGTGTGGTGAGGGTTGGGAGATCTACTACTGTGTGAAGAAGCAGTGCCCTCTTTCACCAGCACAGCCTGACAGATAGCTCACCCACGGTCAGATGGGTTTGTTCCCAAAGCTAGTGGGCAGCTATCAAACTGTGGTGTGTTGCCCTGGTTTTTGTAAGCCTTTTGTTTTTAACCTTGGAGTCAGATTTTTTCTTACACAGTTTCATGTAAATAATAGCCAGTGTTTACTTAACGGTATTTTCTGTTTTTCATTCCTTTTGTAATAAGAAAANCCCCCAACACTTGCACAGGAATCTCATATACTTGCCATCTCTACAAGGTGTGGTGAGGGTTGGGAGATCTACTACTGTGTGAAGAAGCAGTGCCCTCTTTCACCAGCACAGCCTGACAGATAGCTCACCCACGGTCAGATGGGTTTGTTCCCAAAGCTAGCAGGCAGCTATCAAACTGTGGTGTAGTATGCATCCTCTGTCTTTACTTATAACTGTCATATGTGGTTTTTTTTTAAAGAAGAAAATACTAATTACTTCAGTTTGTATTTATTACACTAAGAAAGATACTTTGTCACTTTTTTGTGAGGACTAGAATTTCAATAATTTCATTTTACCTCTAGTACGTTGAAAATGGCTTATAGAAGGGATTTAATCAAGAACTTCTGCCTATCCCTGTGAATTACTGGTATGCTATTTGGTTAAAGTTCTTAAGCTTTTAGAGTAATTGAAATGTTGGGTTGAATCTTAGAAAGAATTAACTACTGATATTTTTAGAAAGTAAATTAAAGCTTTTCTACTTTTCAGTAGATGAGCCTTCTAAATTTCCTTTAAGATTTCTATGCAGTGTCACTTTTAGAGAGCGTCCTCAGCAATGTCAGCCTCCTGGATCTCCTTCAATATTATTTTGAATGTAACGTGTGAAAAAAACAAACCCAGGCATAATTCTAGGTGACAACATTCTTCCATATAGTTGTTTTACTTAAGCAGGTGCACAACTTTACTGCGTAAGTATCCAAGTCATGCAGCATGTGAGGCAAAAATATTTTATAACAGCTAGTGTCTTGAGCAGATATTAAAGCCTACTGATTTTCTTTGGTCAAGCACAGTACTAAAATTAACATCTGAAAATTCAAAATGTATATTGAGATATAAGCCTGTCAATGGAAAGGTAATCCCAAAGAAAAGCATCCCTAAATATTGCTAAAAGTTCAGCTACACCTAATAAAAACACTGAAATGCTGAGATATGAGTGCATAGAACTATATATGTTGTTTCATCAAAATAAATGAAATCAAAGAAGATTGAGAGAAAATACAGCATAAACTTAGATATTCTTTCCAGCTAAAACAAGAGGTACTGCAGTCAGAAGCAGCTGTTGTAAAATAGATACTTCAAAGAGGTAGCTACTTGATTTTAGCAAATTTAAAGGCCCACCGAGCAAAAAGCATGCTCAGAAAATTTATTTATCATAGTAACTTCCTGTGAAAAGGTCAGAAAATTAGGGATCATGAAATGTAAAGACAACATTTTTATACTACTTTTACGTTAGATGTTATTGTTAGCCTGCTTTGTCAGCTAGAGAAACTTTAAAATAATCACATTTTTTCTTTGAGTTAATTTACAGCAAAAGGAGTAGAAAGACAGCTTGGCATTGAATTAATACTTACATTTCTTCAGTCCTGCTGAATTATTTTATTAATACTGTTGTTGAATGGTAAGGTTGTTTTGCAAGGCAAGAAAATAAAAACACTGTCACTGCATCTTATAAGAAACACGCCTTTTTTCTTGTTGCAAATATCTAGTCTGAATATTTGTAGTACTAGCAAATTCCCTCTGTCTTTCAAAAATACCCATATTTTGATCTGTGCCTGTGACAGATCCACACTGAAATATATTGGTTGGGTACAGAGGGGTAACTGCTCCAGGATGAAGACCCTCCTACAGCATCTGAACTCTGTCCCATTCACATAACATGATTTCTTCGTCATGAGGCCTGCAATGAAAACAGATAAACCACAAAGCATTTTTAGTCTCTTTACTTTGCCATAAAACAAGGCTTATTTCTCTCCTTTGGCCATCTATGTGAATTTCACACTGCTAGGATCCCTATCAGAGAGCATCCCTGTTAGCTCTGCCCCTCTGAACTCCTCTTTAGAACTCAATTCAAACTAGGAGAGTAGCAAAATAATTTTCCAGTCATCCTAGATGACAACATCCTGCCATACGAAGAAGTTTTGATCTAAAATGGAACATACCAGCTTACTGGAAAGAAAGCATATGCAATGAATTATTCAGGGTTTCTAGTCAACAACCTTTTATATTGTGTTCTATCCCAGGATAAATGGTTCAGACTCAAGTACTATATTTGTCAACAGTAAACTAAACCTGCTGCCCAAATCCCACACTGACAGTGTTAAACTGCCTGTACATTGTTATGGCTGTCATTTAAGGCAGCTAAAGCACAATTCAGAGCAGGGCTGTCCCCATGTTCCTAACTCATCCCCCTGTGCTTTCACTTTTCATGAACTCAGAAAACTGGCAATGCCGGAAGAATTACTGGGGCAGCAACAACACCTGGGCACTGGGGATTCCACTGAGAACAAGAGTACCACTGATGCTGCATGAACTCTGGGTTTCTTTTACTTGCGCATCATTTAAAACATTACTGCAGTCTTTTATTTCAATGAGATTACTTTAGAAATGTAAATCCCTTGGCCAGGGATTGCAGATTGTAAAGAGATGAGTCTATTTCCCTGATGTGATACTTCAGATGAGTCCATTAGACTTAACCAGCAGGAAATTAGCTCACTATTGTTGTTACATATACTGATTTTGTGCTTTTCTCTTATTTCTTCACTGTGTTGAATAGAGTATTTACAAAACAACAAAAAAAATTAATAAGATAATATCAACACAAAGGACCCTGACAGTTTTGTCCCCCAAACATCTTTTAAATATATAAGAGAGTATTTAGAGGTAGTTTTTGGGCACTTTAGTAATGGGGACATGGGTGCCATTCCACTAAGTTAAATAAGGATTGACTTAAAGCAGATCAAATTGGGACCTCTGATTCAGACTAATATTCCTAAAAACATTGACCTATTCAAGTGTGCTACTAAATCTGCCATGTCTCGAAATCAGATATTTTTGGGGGTCAACCAGGCCAAATTTTTCTTCTAACTGTTAATAAAAATAGTGTCATAGGTGGATGTAAAATAAGATCAAAGTGCTTGGCCTCTTATAAAAAATAATGATCTTACCACAGTCTTGGTGCCTACATTTGGGAGTGCTTAAATTTCTATTCCTTTTTTGAAACACTTCTCTCTATGAATTCATTCATTCAGAATCAAGCACCCACTTCATATCTTAATAGATGTTTTCTTTTTGCCTCAGGTTATTTTTATTTTAAAAATATTTATAGTTGGACGTACTTTTGGAGCCCAGTTACTGCACCAATCACCAATATATACTCATCTCAGACACTTTGGTTGTTACTGGGGTAAAAAACCCCAACACCTCTTGAGACAAAATCCAAATTTGTTATCTTACCATGTTGTGGCATCAGTCGTGCGTCAGTTTCTGTGGTCTGAATCATTAGAGTTGGAGGGAATTCTGATCTTTTTCTTGTGTGATGGAATCCCATATGCCTTATCATTCCCTCAAAGTACTCATTATAGTCTCAGTGATTCTTCGCAATGGTTACGTTTCTGCTTCTTTTTCTCAGAAGTGTTTCTATTCTATAGATGACTTTGCATTTTGAGAACTTATATCTGACTTTTGAAAACATCTGTTTATAGATGCTGAAATTAATCTCAATTTTATCAATGAAAATTTCTCATCATTCTTCTGAAACACCCCACGCAATAGTATTATAAAAAGATCCATAAAGAATAAAATGCTCCGGTGCATATTAATCTCAAGAATACAATGGGAAATTAATCTGTTTGGAATATGAAAAATATCCATGCCTATCTATTCAACAACAATGAAATCAGATTTCCAATAATTAGGATGTGAATATTAAGAAATGCCAGAGTTGACTCTGATTTATCTCTATGTACGTGTTGCTCTAATTATAGCAGGATTGTACTTGATAAAAATATTTTATAAATATCAGCCAGTCTTCCATGTGCTGGTACCCCATGTCAGCAAACACGGAGGCAGCAGATACAGACCAGATGGCCTAACTAGGAATGTGTTGTTTACATAAATTTGTGCGGATTCATTGTGTGTTGTGAATGTGTAAACCTGGTTTGCATTCCTACATGTGACAGTTATCCATTTTTGTCTAATTTTTAGTAGCTAGTTTGCACTGTTGGTAGTAGTTTCAGGTTTGAGACTGTTATTAACATGATCAGCTCCCTCGCTGTATGAATACAAATTAGTTTTGTTTTGCAAACTTTTCTCCAAACTTGAAAAAGAAGCTTTGCTAATATAGCAAATATCTGTTCTTGATGTATACTACAAGCTAAGTATGAAACTAAGTCATAATCTAGATGACACAGTGACTTCCTGGTTTAGTTCTTATCGTAGAATCACAATCACAGAAATGCTGAGGTAGGAAGCACCTCTGGAGACTGTTTAGCACAATGGTGCTGCTCAAGCAGGGTCAGCTAAAGCAGTTTGCCCAGTGCTGTGTCCAGCTGAGTTTTAAATATCCATGGATGGAAACAACCTCACATGACAACCCATTCTAGAGTTTGACCACTCCCAAAGTAAAACAGCGGTTTCTTATATTTAAGAATTTTTTTTTGTATTGCAAATTGTGCCCCATGCCATTTGTCTTTTCAATGCACACCACCTAAGAGTCTGAATCCTTCTTATTAATTTTCTCCCATCAGTTATTTATACTTTGTATAGTTTATATAAATACATTGGTAAGATTCCCCTGAGCCCTCTCTTCTCTAGGACGAACAGCCCTGCTTCTCCCAGACTCTTATACGACTGATGCTCCAAGGTCTTGATCATCTTCATGGCCCATTTTGTTGGATTTGCTCCAGTATATTCATGTCTCTCTCTGTCTCTTGTGTTGGGCAGACAAGAACTGGACCCAACATTCCAGATGGGTCTCACTAGATCCAGGTAGAGTGGAAGGATAACTTCCTTCAACTTGCTGGCAATCCTTTCCCCAATGCAGCTCAGTATACTCCTGGTCATCTTTTCTGCAAGACACATCACCGGCTCACAGTCAACTTGCAGTTCACCAGGACAGCAGCCCTTTTTTATTAAGCTGTTTTCCAGGCAATCAGATGCAGCCAAGCATGAAACCTGTGTTTATTTCTTCCCAATCTATAATCACTGGGACTGTGAATGAGAGGTTCACTCCAGTAGTTTGTAGAAGGCCTCCTCTATTTCTTCCTCTGGATCAGAGAGCACGTAGAAGCACAGGACGACATAATCGTGTTCTTGTACCTGCTAATTTTGATCCATACACTTTCAACTAGCTTCTTTCACATCCAGATCCACATGTGCTGTGACTTGCAGGGATAAATATTTTCCTTAATGACTGCTTGCTTTCCTGCACAACTTCTTCAGTCTGTAACGACTTCTGCCATGAAATTGGATGAGAGTTGGACCATCTCCTCTTTAACTGCTGGGTCATTCATCAGAAAAGGAAAGTACTATTTCAATAAACTGTAAAGAATCTCAGTAGACATCAGTCAGATTAGGGGTTTCTTCATTGCTGTCAGCAGTGGTACTGTATCTTCTGTGTGGTGTTCATTAACATTTGGAAGAGAACTGATTTTTTCAACTGTTTTAGTCTGTGTCTCAGTTAGACAAAATACAGTAATAGATCCTGCTGTTTATTTGTGGTTTTTGTCTTTGCTCCTATTCTCTCATTGAAATCAAGTTATTTCCTCTGCCTGCAATTTGTGAGCTTTAATTAATTGGCATGAGATTGGTTTTGTGTGACTTGTAAAATATTTTTTTAGTAACTTGTGTGCACATTGTGCATCCAATTACAATATCTAGATTTAGGTAACCATAATTAGCATTATATATACCAGTGATAAGATTACAAGTTAAAAGGACATGCAAAACTGCATTCTAAAACTACATGATTATTCAGAGTTTTTAAAATTAAGTTCAATTTACATTTTGGAAAAACAGGACACAGTATAATATCTTCATATCAAGGGAATATTAGTTATTAATAATTAACAAAAATTAAATGTGCCTCACTTGCAGGCTTCAAAATAAGAATGAAAATGAGGCACAATTATAAACAATTTCATGCACCTAGCAAGAACGACAACCTCTTTCAAGTAAGAGCTTGACTGGGCTGGGAACAGGTTACATTTTCTTCTTTTCTAGCGGCTGCCCTTCTTATTTAATTACCAGGGGTAATTTTGTAAATTGGTTTTATAGCTCTAACAAATAATTTGCACATCCACTGCAACACTCACACAAGGAGGATGTCTTGCATCTAAGGCAGTTTCTGAAAACACGTAAACTTTTACTGACATATTGATGAGAATCCCTTTATCCTTACCTTACAGTGAACTGATCCAGTGATCATTTAGGGTAAGACCCAGATAGCCTAGGCAGGCTGTTCCAGCTTAGGTGTAAAGCAGTGTGAAAGTAAAGAATACAGTAATTTAGCAATTCAGAGATGCTATGTGGAATCCTGTGTGATAGGGGGATAGGTGAGGTTGCTCCAGGATACTACTGCTAATGGCTAAGGCTCTGCCCACACTTCTTTTTTTGTCTCAAGCACAGCATTTGAGCTGGTGATACTTAGTGGTTGCCTGCAGGCTTTCCAGAACTTTGTGTTCTCTGGAGAACTGTCCTAAAAGTTCCTCTCTTTGCCCAGAACACAAACATCTTAGCCTGCTCCCTGACTTTTTCATTTTAGATACCAAAGTGGATAATCTGAACCTTACCCTTTGGCAACAAGGAATTAGGGGATTACCTTGGACTGCACGGCTGAGTGATTGAGTGCTGTGAGGGAGTCAGTATTTTTAGGCAGCTTCTCCCTTGACATAAGTGGAAGTGCAAAGGAAAGAATGAGGACAACACTTATTCTTGCACAGGCAGTGGTTAATCCTGTTCTGGGAGCAACTAGATCCACCCTATTGCTCTCTAGATGCCTGACTAAAGAATAATGTGTTTGACTTATGCAGTGACCATGCTGAAACTGGGCCACTGTGCCAAGAGTTAAAGGTCCATCAGGCAGAAACAGAGCCCAGGAGATGTGGAGGCCATATCTCCAAAGTAACCAAAGTATTCCATAGAAAAAGGGTCATAATGAGATCAGAATATATGTAGTTACCTGAGGTGATTTATGTGGACAATTTTGCTGTCAGGGTTTAGGCGACCATAGCAGTAAAGGACTTCTTCATTTATCCCCTTGACCTCTGTGCCCAGCCTCAAACGATCTCAAATTTGATGCCATAGTAGGTCATCTTTATCTTACCCATTACCACAAGGAATGAGGTAATGGTTTTCTGGTGACATAGTTGAAGTAAACAGCATTTTGTGATATTGACCCTTATCAGTGTCTTACTCTGAAGGGGAAAATGTCTGGAAGGTAAATGGGGGAAGGAATTTGAAAAAAAAAATGGGGGAAAAAAGAAAGAAGATAAAGGAATGACATAGGCAACCCGCTCATCAATCAAGTTGTTTCAGTCTAATCCTGGCATCTTTAAGTATTGCCTGAGTCAAGAAGTTGTTTAATTCTTTGCTTTTGCTATCTACATTGGTTTGTTAGTGCTCCTTATTGATGCTTGATGCTATTGCTCCTTTACATTAACCTGCTACGACTTTGTAGTTTTATTACAAAAAATCTGCACCTTCTCTCTCTTTCCTCATAGTCATTATTGAGCTGTATCTCCCATTGTGGTTGAAAGAGGAGAAACTTCAGTGTTGGATGGAATGGGGTTGGAAGAGTGAAGGGATGTTTAAGGCAAGCAGGAGCCTGAAGTGGCTACAGGAAGTGAAAGGGTCTGTAACAAGAGGAAAGCTCAGGGTGCAGAACATCAGCAGTAGAACAAAAAGGAAAACCCAGGAGGAGACATTCTCCTCTCCCAGGAGAATGGAACCCATAGAAAGGAAAAAAATAAAATTAAAACTGCAGGAAAAAGGCAGATGGCAAAGATAAAAACAGTCCAGGAGAACGAAACAAGAGAATCAAGCAAAGATGAATTTTAAAAATGGATGTAAAATACAGTGAAGAAAAGCACAGAGTTTTGCCATTCCTTTATACTGATTTGGATTTACTGAGCAGGAGGTTCACACCTATAGACAGTTTTTGGCTAACAGCAGCAAAATATTTGATACAGTTCATGACCTAGTAAGACAGTTTTCAGCCACATGAAGAAGCATGACCACAGCTATTTAGCACAAGAAATAGAGACTGCAGTCCCACGAGCTGCAGTTTCTTCATACAGCTAAACAATATAGTTCCCTGTGGCATAGGAAGAAATCTACTTACAAACCAGCCTTCCCCTTTTCCTGTAGCATTTTATCACTTTCTGTCACATAAGTATTGCTCAGTCAGTAAGTTTTCAGTCATGTTGGTCATTTAAGATACTGATTAATCCAGAAAGAGATCACCTTTGAAATATTTACAACAGTATTGATGTGCTGACTTCCTTTTCTTCTTACGACAGACAGAATTCTTCAGAAGCACTTATTATCTCAGGGCTATTTTTAGAGTAATTTTTTTTCAAATTAACTTCAAGGCCTCAAAATATGCTCGTGTGTCAAATGAGATTTTTATTCAGTGCATGTCTGACCATACTCAGAATATGAAGAGGAACTATGAAGCAGCTTATTCTGTCACTGTTCAAGTAGTTTTCCATTTGCATTTTGGAAACCTCAGTCTAAATGCCAATGTCACTAGGCTGCAGGTATTTTAAGGCTTTTCTTAAAATGAATGCTTTTCAAAAGTTCATCCAAAATAAGGTCATACCTTAAAAAGCAGCAAAAATCTTCTAAAAGGTTTTCCAAAACTAAACCTGGAAAATAAAAAAGAAAATATATTCAGAACCATGTCACTTTGACCTACATTATTTTGTAAGGATTTTAGGGTTTGTGAAGGAACCCATAATACAAAAAAAAAAAAAAACACCAACCCAAAACCAAAGAAAAAAAAACCCACAAAACCCCCCAAAAACCAGAGAGAGTGAGAGAAGAAAAGAAAAAAAAACACAAACCAAAACAGGGTAACCTTCAGAAGACATTCAGCAGAACCTGACAAAGTTTTGATTGAAGGAAGATTGATTCTCTAAAGTTTGAATGGTCAGACATGCACTGAATTTGCTGAGGTTCATTGTTATACCCTAGAAAGTATTTTCAGCCCTTCTATCCTAATGAGCTTATTAGTAAAAGGCTGAAAGGATCACAGAATGTCTATCAAATAAGATTGTCAGTCACACGCTGTTAGCAACTCTGCTGTGATTTATATACCATGATTACAGAAGAGAGAGGTATGAAAAAATGAGCCTTATTGTGTCCTGTGACCAGTGTGGTGGCACAAAATACAATGTACAGCATTGTGCTTTAGGGGGTGGGACGGTGTATGTTCTGGATGAGGAAGCCACAGAAAATTAGATAGAATGGTACCTTTCCCTTCTTGTTTCCTCCAGTGATAATTATATTGCATAGAAGAAATTGAATTACCTGCAGCAGTAATAGTTATGGGTGAAAAATTTGCTATTATATGTGATTTAAAAGTGGCGGACATCCTTGACATGGGAAGGGGAATGCTCAACCTCAGCTCAGCTGCTGTTAGCAACAGGCATTTTCTGCACTCCCTGTGCTCAACGTACGTAGTACTAGATTGTCAGAGCAGTTCTATGTCCAGCAGAGACCTTTGTTTGATATTTTTGATTGGTTTTGTATGTAGCAGCAGGAGCTGTAACTTATAGAAGAATATAATTTAGGGGAAAAAGTTGGGATAATTTGGTTATTACTGAAATATTTTCAAATTGTTAAAAAAGCAGGGTGATTTTAATAAAGTGCTTCTCAGTGAGACTTGCATCTAAAGGGAATGAAAGTGAGGCTTGCAAAAATTACAGTTAAATTGCCAACCAGAGATCCAGGCTGGGCTGAGCTTAGTGGAGCTGAGAGCCATACACACAAGTATCGCTTTAGTTAGGGCTGTTGGGTAACCCCAAAAGAGTGTTTGGGGCACAAATGTATCTTGAATTAAGACAATCCCTTCCAGTTTCTCCGGACAAAGGTTGCTTTCTCTCTCAATCAGTTAGGGTTCCTCTCTTTCCTTGAGGTGACCAAACAGCTCTGTCAATGGTTCCCTGTTCCCCATTCCTCTTCCCTTGTGGCCTGGCTGATTCCTGTTGATAAGGAAGGCATTGTAAGTTAGCAATTGCAGTTGTAGTTGAGGTTTTTGCTACACAAGGAGAATATGCATCAGTGGAAGCCTTTGGGAGTGACTCAGCTGGCACCCTGCTTATTATAAAGCTCTGCATAGGCTTTGGTAGAGAACAGTCTATGATCACCATTTATGCAGCTGTCCCATCATGGGAATGTTACTACTGACATGTAAATTCAAATCCAGCCAATAACCATATTACTGGACTATTTAAAGTAGATAGCCACTTTGATTAAAGCTGGGTGCATTTCAATTGTTCAGAGAGAAAATGATAAGAGCCAGAAAATTTCAAATCATCAGAGGCAGTCTGTCTGCTTCTCCAACATTCTAATGAAAACAAGGCAAATAGGAAGAGAGAATAGGGATTTTTTTGTGGTCTACCTGCTCTGCTAGGTACCTGCTCTGCTAGGTCTCTGCTACCACTCCCACTACCTAGTTAAGCACAATATTTTTTATTTAAAACTATCCTCCTGGCTATTTTAAAATTGCAGAAAGAAGAACCTTATCTTTTCTCCTCAAGAAATAGAAAAGAACAAGATTAAAAAATTTGCACAATCAAGAAAATAGCTATTTCTGGGAAACACTCTTTAAAAACTAAGAGAGTACCTTACATTTCTGAGAAGCTCTTCAGACACATTCACCAAACATTCTTATTGAGTATGTGCTGCATAATAGAAAGCTACCAGTTTGTATATGATGGAACAGAACGGGTTCATCAGAACCCTGGCTGAAATAGAAAATTTGCATCAAGAAATTCCAAGTGGAAGAAAAATACTTCAAGTTAGAATTTAATGTGTATTTAAAATATTTTGATGAGATGAGCAGAGAATGCTTCAGGTCATGCAAAAACATATCATTAGGAGTTCCTGTTTTACATATCAAATATGTGTTTTATGTTGTGCCATCCTGCTGTCAAGAAAAACGGTCATTACTTGTTATTTGTCTCCATATCTCTTTTACTAAGAGTTTTTTTGTTTTGGTGGGTTTTTTTGTGTTGATTAGCACGGAACATTTATCACAGTCAGGACTTCATGGTTCAGCTCTTCTTTTTTAAACAAAAAGGAAAGAAAAGCATACGTTATAGGAATGCAAAATTTCATAACCTTGTCTTAGAAAGCTAGGCATTTAAAATCTGCTCCAGGAGTACCACTTATGTAGATAAAGCACATAGACTTAGTAGAGATCAAAACATTTAACAGAGAATTAAAAATACTTCACAGTATACCATCTTGCCAAGCTTTGCATATCAAAAAAAAAATGTCTTCATTAAAGCTATAATTAATGATTATTTTTATCTTTCTACTCATGGCATAAAAGCCACTATCTCTGACCCAGATCCCACTATAACCAGTATTTGAAAACAGGAAACATTTATGAGTTAAGATTGGAACAGAGAAGGACAGCCAAACATATGCTAAAGGCAGGAATAAGGCACAAGACAGGTCAGGATTCATGCAAAACAAATACATAAATTGGTTAACTAATTGGTGTGTTGTCAAAAGTGGTGAGGATGTGGTTTATCAGGCCAGATGACATGGCTTTTATACATCACAGTAAAAATGAGATATTATCTCCTTGAAGTTGGTCGTTTCATTGGTGATATTTACTTTCAGATTACTTCTGATCTGAAGATTCCATCACAAAATATTTGGAAAATAAGTTTTAAATTAAGAGGACATATTGACAAATCAGTACTGCAGTTATAATAACATCAGCCTTTTTTAATTAGAAGTCTAAAAGATTTCTTGTTTTCATTTCAAATTCATTTGGAAATATGGAGCTATTTTAAATGTTCCATTTTATCACGGAAAACACAACATGAAACTTAAGGAGGAGAGAGATATTCCTGTGAAAAAGTCCTAAATTCCCCTTCTGGCCTCAAATTAATGTTGTTTATCTCTTGGACTAGCAAGAGACCAGATTTTTTTTTTTTTTCTTGTTAGTCTAAAAGATATTTTTGAAAGTGAGACCTGCATTCGAACCAAACCATTCACCCCATTCAGGTCTGAACACTTTTGATTTTCAGGACATTGGTTCTGTATGTTCTCCATTGTTTTGAGGGGTTCTTTTGCTCTGCACTGTTTTTTCTTGTATTATCTATACTTTGATAGAATTTTCCACCTCCTTTCATTTCTGATTATTGGCATATATATGATGTCGATTTTTACTGTGCTGAATGCTTGCATTTCACATTGCCCTCAGTGAGATTTGATGATCAAGGGTTCTGCAAATGAAAACATTTGTGACCTTTGCCTCAAAAATCTGCACCCAAGGGAATCCTGCTGCTATTCATTTCCCTTTCTGGAGACTGCATTTAGAGATTTCTCTATTACGAATAATTGAAGTTTCTTGCCTTTTAGTTTGACTCAGTTGAATTTCTTGAAGCACCATGAGCACATAGGGAGCATTGCTATATAAATCAAATAATAATAATATGTATAAAGAAAAATCACAAATGGGAAGAAAAAGTCTCAAGCTGTTAAAAACAAATTATACTTAGATATGGAAAAGACCTCCCATGGTTAAAGAATGAGTTATATTATTAAGAGAAAATATATCATTCAAACACTTTTCATTTATTAGACATGATAACAGAAAGATTCAAGTGTCTGTGGAACCCAGACTTTGATTGTTTCAATTCATAGTAATTTTTGAGAGGAAATGCTTTAAAAAATTGTACATAGGAAAACAATCCATATAAAGACATTTAGTATGGCATGTCCGATTTGAATGCTTTTTTTTTTCCTTTGACATCTGTTATCTAATACTGCTTTTGTCTTCATAGAATGACCGATATTCCTCTTTCAAGGTCCTCGAGCATATGCTTAACTGTAAACATGTAAGTATGTTTGGGCATATGTTGCTTGATTACTTCAAAAAAAACATTTACTCCAAAGAAACATTAAATATTTGCCTTACGCTGCGCATACAACTGATCCATGTGCAATTTTATAGAGGATGCTTGTCTGGGAGTACAGCTAGGAAGAGGTAAAACTGGCTGGATGAAGGTTCCCCAAGAGACACTGAAACAGCTGCCACAAGCATAAACTCTTCTACATGCAGACCAAGTCACGGTGACTATTTCTGCCACTTTGTGGAGAAATGAGGCTGTAGATTTGTTAACCTGTGATGTTACAGGATTTCTTGCCTGAGAGATCCACAAGAGCCACTTCAGCATTAAAAGTACAGTAAATTGACAGTATATTGCACTGAAATATGAGACTGATGTTTTATTATACATATTAAATTAAGCCTTTGACACTGACAATTGAGTTTTCAGACCTACTACTTAAAATACATATTGAGGAAAACTTGTGGCCATAAAACAGTATAATCTAGATAGAATAAACAAATGGAAATGAGATCAGAAATAGACATACATAAAAACTAATGTTCACCCAAAGGTAGGTGCCATGTCAATTAGGGAGCCTTCCCTCTTCCAGTCCCTCACCTAATTTATTTTTTTAATGTGAAACAGACTCCTGTGTCCACCTGAAGATTTCTAGGCTCTTGGGATATCTCTTCAGATACAATTCTTACAGTGAAATGAGTGAGTAGCTATCTGTTAACATCATAAGTGCTATCATCAATCATAGTGTGCTTGTTAACATAAAGCCCCTTAACTTCTCATAGAAAAACCTGTAAGACATTATTTTATGTGGAAACAATTTCACTTGCTGCCTACTCCCACAGAAATCTGCAAGGGCTTGAACACTGTACAATAAGGAGAGCTGTACCTTCAGGTCATTCAGTGCATATTGTCTTTTGAGTGTCCTAGAGAAGATGCACAACTGGCATTTAGGAGACAAAACATTTGCTGCCACTGTTACAATTTATACATGAACATGTATTGACACCTTACTTTGGGGTTTTCAGTAAAGAGAGGGAAACTCAATGATTGTATTTTCTCATAGCTTGTTTTCATATTGTTGTAATGCAATGCAGTATCAAGCCATTAGAGAATACGCAGAAGTCTTACCCAGTATTTCACTTTGGGTGAGTGGTGCACTGAGGATGAATATTAGCAAGATCAGTCATAGTAACTGAACAGAGTTCACGAGATTAGAATGTTATTTTCTCTGAAGGGTTTACAAAAACATTGTTAAATAAGGTTGGAAACTACTAGACTTTAGCTTCACTTTCAAAACAAACAGAATGCTGAGTACTATGTCTGTGGTGAATTGACCGCTGCATATTGCATTTTCTTATGCCAGGGATGTTTGTACAAATATGTGCATTTGGGGGAAACAGCCCTTATTTTGACACAGCATCATGGTGTGTTAGCGTCGCTGTTGTATTAGGGATGGGTCAATGAACGTGACATGAACTCCAGGAAGGCAAAAGGCATTTTATTATGATAAATGCTCTTTTTATAGACAGATCTGCATGAGTGGCACATGGCCATTGCTTCTTTGACCAACACCTCTTAAACACCATTGGTTAACCACTACCAACACCCATTTCAAAACAATTTTCAATCAATTACACGAAAACACCAAGTGCAAGATAGTCACAAGACAGTTTACTAAAAACTTCTCACAGTTTCCAGCTCAGTGTGTGAGAAAGTAAGACTTTCTCACACACTGGCTAGAAGCGGGAAAATTCCTCTCTGACCAGGCTGTCAGCATCCACAGGTTAGAAGAGTACTTTTTTATGCTCCATCCAAGATGTGGATGCAGCTTGCTTGTCTTTGAGCACAGGGTCTATAAACTTCTTTTTTAGCTAACTCACAGCTGGCTGTAGATCATTGATTTTGTCCTTGACAAGTTTTTAAATGAATTTCAGGATGAAAAGTTTACTAGTTTTCATTACAAGTGCATTTCCCATCTGCTACTATGCAGAGCTGGTGAATGCAAAGCTGAAGGACTAATGTAACTAGTACCATAAAAAATTTCTTCTCCATTTTGTTTGTTTCTTTGTGTTTTTTGGGTTTGGGGTTTTTTCAGGAATGGCAGCTGTTTTGTGTTGAAATAGCAGCTTCTTGTCATCTGTTTGTTGTGATCTAGATTCTCCTCTTAACTTTGTTCCCATTGCATTCAGTGGTGTTCACTTTAGTTTGAAACAAAAATAGATTTTATGCCCTTGAAAACTGTAGTCTGTATTTCTTCCTTTCACTAAGACTGATTACCAGCTTCTGATCTTAGTAGTTCTGGAAAGGTCAAATGAAACATGGAAGAGGAACCAAGGTAATGAGAACGGGAGAAAGACGAGAAGAGTAGAAAAAGATAATGCAACTTACTCGCCTTCAGTTTTGGTGCTGTTTATGACAAGAGAAAAAAAAAGCAAGAAAATGCTGCAAAGGAAATCAGAAGTAACTCAGTAGTCATAGAGAAAACACTTTCTGAAGGGGTACCTCAGCTCCTAAAGATGTCTAGTTTGGTCTGATATCATATGAAAGGTCAGTCATAATAAGTCTTTTCATCTTCAGAAGCCTTAACTGTTGTGACAGTAAATGTTTGTGGGCTTTGTTAAGACTGAACTCAGACGAGGAAAATGTTCCTGTTATGAATATCTAGTGTTCTCTAATGTTACTTCAACACAATAGACCAGTTCTACCATAGGGCTTTGTGTTATCCCTGGTTCACTACTAAGAAATTAGGTCAGACTATTAAAAATAACCATCTGCCCAGTGGGGATCTGTCTATAGGACCAGCTCTTTATATCAAAGAGCTTTATTCCTTGTCACATTTGGATTTTGTACTGTTAAAGAAATATGTCAGGAAAACAGCATTTTGAAGAATTTGCAAGACGTTTTATACACAGTTATTCTCATAACTCATTTAATAGTTTAGGGATGGTGGCTGAATAATCTGTTGTTTTATAAAGAAGTAAAAGAATGAAGAGTGCTTTATTGAATGAACAGGATTGGTAACATGTTCAAAGCTGCAAAGGTAATCTGAGGATTTGTGTTTAACAGAATTGAATTTCAAGGAAAACCAAGGTTATGCCTATACTTGTATTTCCTCCTCCCCTCTCTTTTTTTTTCTTTTTAAATGAGATTGAAGTTTCTGTGGTACAAATAAAGTCATAATCTGCTAGCAAATTTGTTGTTCATTGGTACATGAGTGAGTTCTTGCTTTTCCCACATTTAGCTATGTGAGTTGACAGTTTAAACATTCCTCCAGCACGGGGTAAACAGAAAACATTTAACTTCATAAGATTTAATATCATTGATAGCTTTAAGGTATGTAGCAGGTAGAGAAATTTTACCTAAGGGTTGGTGTCGCAACTTAATGTTACATGTTGGTGAAGTTTATGAAATGGATGTCTTTGATCAGCATATTTTCATTTAAAAAAAAACTCTGTGGAGGGACAAGAGCACTTCTTTTTTTTTCTCCTAAGAGAACATCTTTCCTTTCCTTTACTCTCTTTGTTGTGGTGACTAGTGACAATTAGTTTGCTGGATGAGATAAGACTGGCTGCAGCATAAAGCATCTGGTTGCTACAGATCTCAGGAAGAAAATGTGTTAGCAACTAAATAATGTGGCAGCCCAGAAGAGAAGCTCCCAATTATGCTAATACTGTGGCAGAAATTTCAAACTATATGGTCTTTTTCTCAATTGACTAAAATAGCTCAAAAATACTGAAAAGCTCTGCATATTGTAACACTGATTAAAAATGCAATAAAGTTAATAGATATCTCTGTTTGGATCTTTGGAGGATAAGGTACTGACTAATGTCAGGAGCTGAAATACTGCCCAATCTTGTTTCAGCAGTCCATCTCCATTCAGCAAAGCATTTAATCATGTACTTAGCTCTGGAATGAAGCGTGATTTATTTGTGCATAACTACTTGGCTAAACAGGGACAAAAACTAAAAATATACATAGTAGTTACTGTCTGGTTTATATTGATTAATCTGATACTTCAGACCAGTTTTTAGTGAATTATTAATATTATCCAGGAAGAATGATTTTCTCTGGTGTGTATCGGAGGAGATGGGCATGAAGCTTATCCACTTGAAGGTATCATAGATTATTAATATATAGAAGATATCTTTTACTGAATTGTTTGGAAAAATGTGATACACACAATTTCTAGCTCACTGATATTTACTTGCAATATGTAATACATTTTTCAGGTTTTAAATTGAATCATGGCAGCTTTCTCAAAAACCATGTGTGATAAAGTCAGAAACACTGGGAAAAGCTTCTGACATTGCAGTATCCTCGATATTTTCTTCAGATAGCGAGTTTCAAGTGTTTGGGTAGTTTTTTACCTCCTGAGGATCACAAAAGGTTTGATTCATGTAAGCTGGTAAGGTATCAAGAGCACCTTGGAGAAAAAGATTTATGTAAGAGCAAAGCAACAATAATGGTAATTTATTGTAGGCAGATTCTTTTTGAATGCAACAGTAAGAGAGGAAGGGAAAAGGCCACATCAAGATATTGGTTCACTCACAAAACCATAATGAATACCTATAGTTTTCATTTTCTTGTTCATTTTCTTGTCTTTCTAAAGCAGAGGAAAAGCTATTAGCTCTCTTGTTAATATTAAAATACTTACAATCTATTATTTAGTCTTACTGAATTTATTACAACTTAACCATGCCACATGTTCACAAGCAGACCCACAACAAATTCAGCACTAAACTTTCAAAAAATATAAACCAGGTCTTACATGAGGATAGGCTTAGCAAAGTGAGATGGTGTATTAAAAAGAAAAAAACCAAACAAACCAACCAAAACACCCCCAAGGTTCTGTTCTGAACTGTCTTAAGAATTTTCAGGAAATTTATTGACTTTATGTAAGCCTATTCCACCACCACTCCCTGAAACCCAAGATTATTATGGAAGCATCTTTTTTTCAGGAGCTTGCATTCTAAAAAAAGAATTCTCTTTAATTTTCACAATAAAATTGTGGGATTTTTGAACACTACAGAGTCTATTTTGAAGTTAGGCATGAACAAACATGTTTTGTAAGTTCTTTCCTTGAAAACCAGGCTCTCAGCAAAAATGCAATTCTCACATGAAAGTTTACGTTCCTTGAAAATTGTACTGATTTGTTAAAAAACCAAGCAGCAAAAACTGGAGCTATTTAAGCAAGTATCTGCCAAAGACTGATATTTCACCTGAATGTTTTTTTTTTTCTCAACAGCATTTTCCACAAGGAATATAAACACATCTTTCATGTGAACTAATCAGAGCAAAAAAGTTCTGATTCTAAAAGTGGCAGCTTTCTAAAAATAAAGCTTTCATGTAGCTGAGGCATGAACTATTATTAGGGATGAAATGTGCTCTCTGGTTCAAAGGCAGCCTCGTATCGGCCTCCTCCAAGCCTGCCTGATGTGGGTGCCCAGGGCCTGCTCGGTGGGGGCAGGCTGGGAAACACCAATTTTTCTTGTTGCTGTGCTGGGGAACAAGATGCAGTAAAGAGTAGAGAGAGCCAGCCCAGACCAGGGACCAGCACAGATCAGAGAAAAGTCCACAGAGCAGAAATCTGGTCTGCTATTTATTACTATTTACGTACACCCAGATGAAAGAGTTCCATCCTTCAAAGAGAGGAGAGCAGCGAGGGATATGAAATATGGTACTGCTGTTGCTAATGATACCAGACTGCTCAGGCAGTGGTTGTTAGGGTTCAGAGATACTACATTACGCCTTCTATCATGATTCTTACAAGGGGCAGAGAAAAATGTTGGTGACCTGTAACTTTTACTAACTTGCTTTGGACAGATTAATGTTTTTCTTTTTAATTAGGTAGATACAAACAAAAAATCACTCTGTGTTTACATATCCACCTAGCAATGGAATGTCAGCAGTGATCTGCAGCAAAACGTCAGGCTCCAAAAGGTCATTTATATTTCCAGATGCTAGACTACAGTAGGCAGATATGTGCATTAAGAGACAAAGCTGGAGTCTAAACATTCATATGCACAGAACTGGGATGCTGAGACTTGTCAAGCCTAGGTTATACTGAACACATTCAAGGTGCCTGTTCCATTTGTATGCAACTAGAAGGACCTGTGGGACCTTCACTGGCACTAATTACATGACAAAATATAAGATCAAAGACATGAATCATTGCCAAAGTTGTCAAATGATTCAGGATTGACCTTTCTGATCCTAAATTGAATGGGAGCATTAATAAGGTATGAGTTCAGTACATGCAGCAGCAAGCACTCTGTTTGAAAACAGCAATATAGCATACAATATTTCTTACAATAGCAGTAAGTATATAAAGGAAGAAAGATTGGAGTGTGCACAGAGCTGTCTTAGCAGTTTTGAAAATGTAAGAGTTATGTCTATGCTGCTTTGATTTCATTTACTGTATTCCTATGCAGATAAAGTGGCATAACGCTATTCATTATTAAAGAGCTGAAGAAGCTTTTATTTCTATCTCATTTAGAACTCAGAGCTAAAATTTCAAAGTCCTATTTCAAGCAAATGTGGTGTATTTTAGACTGATCAAACCCTCCCAAGATGCTTCACAAGATTAACTTGTATAGTATAAAAGCTGCACTGATAGCACAATGCAGCACTTGGTTTTTTTGATTGCTGCCATTTCTTGAATGGAAAGTGATCAAATACCATCTTCCACTCATTGACGAGAACAGGAAGTGAAAGCAGAGACTTGAAGAGACTTGAAACTGCCAGAACCTCCTGAAACCTGTATATATGAAATATTATAAATAGTGGGATATATTAAATACCAACAGAGATAGCTAACACTACCGTATATCTTAGTTTAATAAAAAGGGCCATATACAATTAAGGTCTCTCTAGGTGCTTATCAAAATCCTGATATCTCTAATTGCTGTGTCTGATTCAGCTTTAACCAAGAGATAAAATCTTGGTCATTGATCACGCCTATCTGAATAGCGTGACTTTCAGGAACAGAGTATGCCCTTTACATGTAACAACAACAGCAACAGTCACCTTATTCTTTCAATCAGTAAGATTAGATTTGCAAAAGGCCCAGTCTCCCCTTCTGGAAGATAAGAGAGGCTGAGAGGCAACAGTGAGGGGAGTCCATGATGAACAGGAAAAAAGGGTTGCTGAAATGGGTGAAATGGGAGCAAATACAGGGCAGCAGAGAAAAGTGAAGCTGCATTCCAAGTCTCTTGTGTCCAAGTTAAATTGCCTGGAGATAGAGATCTCATGAAATGCATCCTTGGCTGCACCACTATTTGGCTGCCTGTTACAAACCAGCATTGCCAAGAGACATTAAGCAGTGATATTTGAAAACACTTTGCAGGTGCCAGGCTGTACTCTCCTCGGTGTTAATGAGAGTTTGATCATCTACTGTAGATATAACATACAGAGGAGGAGGAGCAGAGTCTGTGAATCAGCCATTTTTGTACCAAGGGTGGATCACTGGCAGAATAACAATAGGATGTCTCTGCATCTTAATAAAAAAATATTAAAAAACCACTGAACACTGTGCCAGTCCATTAAAAACTGGTACTTGTAAAATCTAATTGAGACATCTGGTCACTTTACCTTAGCCATTGATGAGAAAATAAAGATGGTCAGGTCTGGAATCTGGACAAATCTGAGATCAATTATTTCTACAGTTTAGCAGTTTCCTTATCAGAGAACTATTTGGTTGATAGATAATCTAAATATATGTTAGACTAGAAGCCATAGCTATGTGAATTGATTTCTCTCTTGGAATGCTTTCTTCATTCATTTTTTTACTGTTCTGCATGGGAGAAAAACAATTCTCAGTTCATTTCAAGAACCAAAAGGACTCTGTCTTTTTCTTGAGTTATTCCCCCTCCTTTCCTTTCCTCATGCTTGTTTCTACCCCTCCATTCTCCTACAGCACACACACAGACCCTTTATGTTTGTGAGCTGCACATTAACCCAAAAGGTTAATGAGCATAGGGCTCAGGTGCAGTCCATACTCTTGCAGCATTACTAATGCTGTGGTCATGGTTTTGGAATGGCATTCTGGAAAATTAGTTCCTTTGTGATCTCTGTGCTGAGAGCGACTCTGCTATTTTCTCTACTCCCTAACTGCATTTTTATGCTGAGCTTTCTGTCTTTATGTTTTTTCGCCCATTCCATTACCCATTCCCTGCAAGCACAACAAAGTTATTTGTGAGATCAACACCAACTGCAGTATGGTGAATATGTCACTGCCAACAAACTTCCTTAAATACTCCTGTGTATGTAAGTGCAGCAGAACGGCTGATGGCAAAGTGGCAGGTAAAACCTTTGAATAGGAAAATGTCCATCAGAACTCTACTGAGTTGGAGACAAATGAACAAAACCCTGGAAACATATAACAACAATTCAATCATCTTCATTCTGAGACTGGTTATCGATATGGACATCAACAGTATTTAGACATATCTCTATTAAAAGGTTGCCGAATACTTAACCATTATATCCCCAAGAAAATCTCAGAAATGTTCTCTCTGGAAAGAAGAACATCCATTTTCTTCTTTAAGTATGTCTGCAACTCAGATGTAAGGGATCATCCAGGGCAGTCTAGTGAGGTGAAGAAGTCAAACATGCAGGCCAGATTCTGGACTGACTGAGTAAACAGCCAAGCATGGACATGGCTGCAATGCTCACTGTGTGGCTGTAAGATGAGGCCTCCCCTCAGCTTCCTTTTCATCCCCTAGCAAGCCAGGTCTTGGCAGCCAGTTGAACTCCACTGGTGGAGAACATGTTGAGGCCCTTGGCATAAGGTTTGGGAAGACAGTGATTTAAAGCCTCATAGTTGCTTTATTTAAGTACTTGTGATGATGACCATCTGCTGTATTGTGCTTAATGTAGTCCCGAATTTGCAACAGACTAACATTAATTAATTAATTAAAAAATTCAAATACAAGTGTGCATGTTCTTTATAATAGAGTACTTGCCTATATGTTCATGATATATCTTAGATGGAATTTATCTCAAGGAAGCATGGGAGCATGGCAGGGAATCTGAAGTGGGAGTGTTGTATATCAGTTCTTCTGGGCAGGAACAATTCCAAAACAGCAAGTCCTAAGAGCTGTGGGAAGAGTGATCAAAAAGAGCCTTCACTATAACGCATAGAGTTCACATAGGATGAAGAAAATTTGAAGCATCTATATCCACACAACAGGTATTTTTATTTTCTGTTGAATCCTGGAGGTAAACACATTTTTAACACATGGTTATTATACCTAGATGGTGGTTATATCTTCCTGTGAGGTCAGTGGCATTTTCTGAGATTCAGGGCTACACCCAAATTTAAAGTAGCTGCTCATTTTGTGAGAGGGAGAATCACACCCACTTAGGACAAAAAAGTTGCGTGACATGATAGGACTACAGGATCACAGAGATTTAGGAGGCAGCAGCCTTCCAGGACAACAAGTGTGCAGTGACTGATGCATCCAAATACACAAAACTCTGGAGAAGATGGATACAGTGCCTTTCTGAAAAATGCATTTATTGCTTTAGAAACACATAAGGGATAAGAAGCTGTAATTTATGTAACTATGCTGCCTCAAGCTTAGCATTATGACAGCAGCTGTGGCCTTGGTACCTCAGGACCTTCTGACAGAGTGAGAAAGGAGAGATTCCCACAGTTCCTGTAGGCAAAATACTTCTTGACTTCTGCTCACAGGAGCAGAATTTGGCCTTAAGCTTAATCACTTGGAGGCGCTTCAGAAAATAAATGCGTATGTGCTTCCTCTGAGCAATTTGCCTGCAAATGTGTCAGTTGCTCAGCTTTAAAGCTTTGGTGGATGTAGAGATGTATAAGTACTTCAAAACATCAGAGGGAAAGCGATTAGGAATAAACAAAAGTGAATGGTGACTAGTACTGTGCAGAAGTACAAGTGTACTGTGTATTGTTAGGAACTTCTTTGTTGGAGAAATAAGGCAGCCTGCTGTCTTGCACAGCATGGTGAACATCATCTAGGAGGAGCCATGAACATGGTGACTGAATCTGTGGAGGCTTACAGTCAAGAAAATGAGGCATGAAAAATAAGTAGTTCAAGAAGCTTTAAAAGTTTTATTATAAGTGTATATTTAACATTCAGTTTCCTTAAAATAAAAAAGTAAACAATGTACAATATGTATAATCCTAAAGAGCTAACAAAAGCTGATATAAAAATGCATGTCATAGCTATAAAAGCTACCAGTTTCTATGGTAGATCAGAATACATAGCAATAATAAAGTCTCTTAAATGACATTACTTCAGTCCTTGTCTCATCCATGAAATCTGTAAAGGGCTTTGTAAGTTGACTTACATCTAGCTAAACAGAGGAGAGAGAGACTTTTACAGTATATGGCCCTGTATTGGTTTGGCACGGCCTGGTTTTGGGTAGCAGGGGGGCCTCAAAGACAGCTCCTGTAAGAAGCTGCTGGAAGCTTCCCACCATGTCCAGCAGAGCCAGTGGCTGATGGCTCTGAAGATGGACATGCTGCTGGCCAGAACTGGGCCAGTGAGACCAGCTGGTAATGTGTCTGTGATGACATATTGAAGAAGAAAATCAAAACAAAGTCGGGGGTTTTTGCTGCTAGTCAGAGGAGAGGAGGAAGTGAGAATATGTAAGGGAAAACAACATGGAGACACCGAGGTCGGTGGAGAAGGAGGGGGAGGAGGTGCTCCAGG
>VYXC01007735.1:329866-367698 GCA_013397175.1 Platysteira castanea
GGTGTTTTAAGGGCTTATTTTACTTCTCATTACCTTCCTCTGATTCTGTTAGTAATAGATTTCACGTAGCAACCAAGGTTGAGCCTGTTTTGCCGTTGAAATATTTCTCCTACTCTCCTTGTCTCACTCACAAAGCCTCTGATAACCCTTTCCTCTTTTCTCTCCTTTTACCCAGCTGTGGTAGAAGAGGGTGAGCGAGCAACTCTCATGGGTGCCTGGTATTGGGCCACTGTCCAACCACCACAGGCCCTTTTCCATGAACAAACTATATCTTATTTAGTCCTTATCTGGAGTAAATATTGCATCAAGTGACACTGCAATGTTGCAGTCCAAAAACCAATTCATCTCATCTGGCTATTTGTTGTCTTTACTAGAATCCAGAGACCTATCTCAAAATAACATGTTTCTACTGGTGGCTTTTCTGGTTGACCCCAGTGGTCCTGTCTGAGAAAAGTTATAAGTCTTCTGATCCAAGGTGTGAAGACATCCAGCTTAGTATATTCACACAAAGCTCTTCCACTTTGCCAAGTGAAGACTTACCAGCTCATGTCTGTTTAGAACCCTGTAGTCTCCTGCCTTCTGCTTGTGTGCTGTTTGGCACATTATCCCGAGTTTGGAAAACATGAGCTTAGATGGTATCCGAATCTTACTAAGAAACCAAACCTTAGATAGTGTCCAAACCTTACTGCTTCTTCTGTTCTTCCACACTAAATCAAGCTTAATCACAAATACGTCCAAATGGTTCTGGTTTTTTGTGTATTTATGTATTTATTTGGTTAGTTGTTTATTTGTTTTACTTACCCTTTTTGTGTAAATATGTAAAGATTTTCCTGTGTTTAGTGTTCATGTATTGCTCAGTCTCTCTGGCTTCTTAGACTCCAATGCTGAGGGTAAATTTGCTTAATACATGATGTCTTTACCTGAACTGAATCTATGCTGAAAAAAGAGCTCCTCCTGTAAAGGGATGTAGTAGCAACTAACTGTAAGTCACAGCTAGACAAGGTAGCTTTTCTAAAATAAACCGGCCCTTAAGTGCAATTGTAGATAAAGAAGCAAAGTTATTGAATCAGAATGTCATCTCAACAAAGTCTTTGTCAGTTAGAGCACAGAAGTGACCATCTTTCTTCCTGAAATCTCTAAAGCATCTGTCAATGTCTCTCTGCTTCTAATAGACTCCATCTCATTGAGCAGAGTCCTATATTATTTCTTCCCTTGCCCTTTCCTCAAACAAGCATCATTTCTTTTATGTCTGTGGAAAAGTAAGAGAGAAATCATTGTTAAATGTTAATGTCTGGTGAAGGATATTCCACCATCCTTTCCAGTGAACATCCTCCCTCAGGAACAAAGCCTTTTCCAGCCCTGAAGGGTCGTTATTGCTGTAGTCCAAACAATGGAAATGCCCCTAACCTCTTGCCTCTCCGGGGATTAATGTGTTCTTCCTCTGTGAACACCACACTTACAAGTGAAAGGACTGAAGTCTGAGCATTGAACATGAAAATACCACAAAAATTCATTCATTCTCCAAAGAGCAATCCAGACTTCAAATCAGACTGACATGGAAAGTGATTCAAGATCTCTAGATATTTTCCACATCGAGTAATTGGTGGAGAAGAAGGTGTGAAGAATGATTAGGCCTTGACCTCTTTTCTTTTGTACTTTACTGCTTGATGACCCAAGCCAACCCCAGTATTGATCCCAAAGAAAATAATGCTATGTCTGAAATGGACTTGAAAAAGTGAAATAAGGCAATATAATTACTAACAGTCTGTGTGGGTTTACACAAAACAAATACTGTCAACCTAACATAATATTTTTTATGACATTATGGATTTTGTTGGTAAAGGTATTTCTATTGATGTAACACTTACATTTTTGCAAGGGATTAGATAAAGAAACAGGATGTTTCAAAAAAAAACTGGAATAGTTTAAATGGTCTTAACCCTGACAAGCTGAAGTCTTCGAACAACGTAGCAAGTCAGCGAAACAATATGTCTTTGATTATTGTAAGACATAAAGTCATCAAGAGCAACAATTATATGCCAACAGCAAACCCCTTTCCTGGGAAGAGGTGAAAAGAGGTTTAGCAGTTGAACCTTTAGAATGGACAGCCTAACAAACAGATGTCTTTGTTTGCAGCATCATGTTTTAGCATTTCTGCTGAAATGATTAATAAGAAGCATAGAAGAAACTGGGAAGAGTTCATGAGATTTTTTCCTGAAATGAAAATTGAGTAGCATTGGCCTATGTATTCACTGACCCTCCAGCATACGGTCTGGACTAGTCCTATTTAGCATGTTATACACATTTCTGCGGTTCAGTAAAGCAGTTCATTGCACGTACCCTATTTCACACATATTCTACCACCTACACACTGAAACTGAAGATTAACCTCCAAATCTTACCGAGATACAAAATTAACTCCTAATATGGTTTCTATTTTTCCAACTGCTCCTCTGGGCATGTAGGTAATGTCATAGCTTCCTCTGTGCCATCAGAAGAAAAATCCTGAAAAAAGTCCTTCCTAAAGAATAATTCTTTTCATAATTTAAAATGCTAATTTCAAATCACAGAAGGATCTGTTGTACTTCCATGGTTAGAATCCATACTCAAATTATACAGCCAAGAAGCTGCTCATGTCCAGCACCAGTATTCCCTGTATTTTCAGTATTTCACACAATTCTGCATCCTATTTCATACTATACATTCATGCAACATCTTTCTCATGCAACAGTTCAGCTGTGCAGGCTAGAAGTAAAGAAAGAAATACAAGAAACATATTGCACTGAATATTTGCAGTGCAGAGCTAGATCATACTTTTACTTATTTGTCCAGGATCGCATGCACATGAAATTTAATGTATTTGGCTAGCTTTTTGTATAACACAGTGTTGAATAGGTTCAATAATAATAAATCAAGAATATTGCCCCCCACTCTGATGATATACCTGAATAACTTAACATTGTATAGCTACAGGTAGCTGCTTTCTTACCACAGAGGAAAAAAAATAAACTCTTAAACACAGCAGGAAAGATGAGATTTAGTGGTACTCGTATGCAAATCCAAACACATGTTTAATCTTTGCAGAGCTGAGGTTTAGGGTTGTGTTTTGGGCTTATTTCAGAGATGAGCAGACAGACAGTCATCTTGGTGGAGAGACATGGGATAATGGAGATGCATCATGCCGTCTGTTGGCAAACCACAGTGCTGCAGCCAGAAGCTGCGAAGCTGTGCAAAACCACCTGAAGCTGTTACCACCACCAAGCAAATTAGAAAAAATCATAGGGAGTCCTCAAAAACAAGCACACATGTGAAAGAGCAATTGGCACAAAATCTAAATTTGGTTTTCTCTTTATTTGCTCACATCTGCTAACTGAACACATTGCAATTTGATTACACAGCCAAATTACCATTTCCTCATACAGCCGCTGTTGCGAGATTAGTTTCTTCAAAGTGTGAGCTTTCCTACATGTCTGCAGATACACTAGGATAGAATGAATAGGCATAAGCACATATTTTTATGTAGCTTTTTATGATCTTGTAGAAAATATATTTTTAAAACTATATAAATTACTATTTATATATTTAGATATTAAAAATAACTTACTTCAATAGAAATGAATTACAATTTCTGTCGTTATATCTGAGGAAAATACTGATAAGGAATAAACTCAAAAATGAAGCCTGTTTCTGAGGATGCTATAAGAAATTGTGCAAAAAGGCTTCTATGTGTTTTTAGGAGCTGAAGACATGCATAGAGAAATGCTGTAGATAATTCATTTCACTTAATGTTTGTTCATTCATTTTGTAGGATTGGCAGCTCGAGTCATATCCATCGTTTGTGGATACCTGAAACTTTTACTCATAAAAAACGCAGCGTATCTCTTTCCAGATGGCCACTTGTACTTTTGATATTTTCCCAGGCATTTTGGCTCCCCTTAGACCTGCAGTCTTGAATTGCCTAGACAGCTCTGTCTAATGTCTGTGAAGGTTCTTAAAGTAAAGTTTCCTCTGAGCTCACAAAGCATCTCAGTCTTACATGCTTTCTCTGAGACTGTCACAAAAAACAGTTGATGCTTTAAAGTGTGACTTGAAAATTCAGTTAGTAAAGTCACAGTCCTTTTACACGGTCATAAAAGAGCACCAGGCATTTTTCTCAGCAAAAAAAAAGAACCCCTGCTTCTTCCCTACTTGAGCTTTCCTAAGAGTATCCTTCATGTGCCATCACAGATCATGATGGCCAGTCTTTCTGAACCCACTAGCTAAATACATAACACTTTCATCCGTCAGGCACATCAGAGTTTTCTCCTGCTTTTGGAAATGTGGCCTTGTGGGAGTTGTCAGGGGCAGTGGATGGCAATGGATCCCCAGAGGGCTTCCACTACAGGATTGAGTCAGCTAAGTTTGCCATCCCATGTTGGGGAAACCTCAGGATGGGGAGCTGGGAGGCCACAGAAAGTCCCTGTCTTCCTGGAGTTGAGGGTTTGGGTTCACCAGCTGCTCCCATCAGTCTTGAGGAGTTGGTAAGCTGCACGTAAGATATGCAGCTGTGTCTGTACTTACACATCACATATTTCTGCTCTCATTTCCTGAGTAAATATTTAAATCATTTAGCTGTAATATGGGAGGAACACAACATCCACTCCTTCCTCTTATAATCCTATATATCCTATAATAAGATAGAAATTAGCCCTATTCATTGAAAAAATAATGAGACAATTATCCACTTTCACTAGGAAGTCTGAAGTTGTGGATCAAGTGGGTGGAGGTGGTTCGTGAAATCCCCTAGAATCCTGCCCAAGTCCAGGGTGACATCTTCCTCCTGCCAACATTTTCCTAGTGTCTAAGTTCAGTTGCACGACTTTTTAGCCCTCTGTACCGTTTCCATCCTGCGTAGAGCAACTGAGTTTTCTCATACCCAGTATGGAGAGTCTCAGTGTCCAGAATACAGAACATGATTCCACTTGTGGGACCAGCAACCTAAAATTTTTCTAAATATTTTACTGGCCTCAAAGTCCCTAGGACTGTCTACATTTTCTTGCTACAGTTATGTTCAGGGAACTTCATGTTCCAGGTCCCTTAAGTGCTGAGATTGAGCGCATGTTCCTGACATCATTTGCCCTCTGGGCTTATGCTTTCCTTCTGTGCAAATGAGAATGGGATGAGATCAAGAAGTGCTGCTGCTTTTGTAGACATTTATTGGTATAGATTTGGGGTGGAGCCAGCGTGTATATCTGGAGCCAGGAAATTGAAAGTACTCTTGAGGTCTATAATATATTCGTAGTCTGAAATATCTTCTCTGAATGGGAAATAGGATCCCCTAAGAAGTCTAATGAAAAGTATATAAAACATATAGTCTGTTAATCTCTTCATGTGCCATAAGAAAGAGTAAACAAATCTTTTTACCTCAAATGGAGCTGAAACAGTCTTTATAGACAAGAAAATGCAGCCAAGGTGTACCTAGAGTTAGATGTGCTCCTCCTTGCAGCTTTACAGCTCAGGTATTCTGCTGTTTCTAACAAGAATATTTCCTCTTTTTGCATGGTAGATTTCTTTTGGAGACATAAAAGAAGTCCCAGATACTTACAGCTATTTTTCTTATAACATCTGCCTCTGTTTTGAAATACCCCATCTTTATATTTCAGGAGCAGGTCTGAAAATCCTTGGGTCTTATGAGATGGTAGAAGCCATGACAGCAATAGTAACAATAACTCCATCTTCCGCAAGGAAATTGATAAATAAGCAATACAAATACTTCAGTAATAAACAATGCAGTTAACACAAATACTTCAGTAATGTCCCTCCGGTGGATTGAATTTGGCTGTCTGCTGGATGTCCTCCAAGCTTCTCTATCACTTCACTGCCTTCACGATACCTCCTCAACAGCACAAAGAGAGAAATAAGATGAAAAGCTTGTGGGTCAAGATAAAGACTGGGATATTGCTTGGCAATTATCACCATCTCAAACTGGGGGAGATTACTTTAAATTACGGCCAATTAAAAGTAGAGTAGAATACCAAGCAACAAAGACTAAAAGCTCACCTTCCCACCATCCTCCCTTTTTCCCATATTCCATTTCACTCCTTTCTTCTCGACTCCTCTACCTCCTCCCTTCAGAACAGTGCAGGGGGATGGGGATATGTCGTAAGTCCATAACTGTGGTGTTGTGTTTCCCCACTCCTTTACTTTACTCCTTTTCCTTTACTCCTTTACTTGCTAAATTGCCTGCCCTCCCCACATTTTCCTCCCTCCTCTGCCCCTATTCCTAGCCACTCCCTCAAGTTCTCCCCATTTGTTCTGTACCCTAATCCCGCCCATGTACTGCCCCTATGCCCTGAGACCATTAGTCCATGAGCTCTCTCTGCCCCCCTCATCCCCATATGAATAAAGATCCTCTGAGGTCCCCCAGCCTCTCTGCCTTGTGGAACAGACATGTCAGCATGTGAATAAAGATCCTCTGAGGTCCCCATGCGGGGAACCTTCTCGCCTCCTTTATCGCCACCGTGTTGTGGAGCTGACAGCCAGCTGGAGCACCATGCGGGGCTGTTCGGAAGGGGCTACGAGAAGTGGGACAGTTTCTCTCCCCGAGGAAGCCCCGCTGCACTAGAAAGCAAATGGGCTTTTCCCATTGCTAGAAACTGCAAACCACAACACATAACAATTCCCTCTTCCTCCTCTCACTTTCAACTTGCTTCAACATGGATCCTTCCCACAGGCTGCGGTCCTCCCCAAACTGCTTCAATATGGGTCCTTTCCACTGGGTATAGTCTGTCAGGGACAGACAGACTGCACCATTGAGGGCCCTCCCGATTTTTTCTTCATAAACTGTTCCAAAATGGGTCTTTCCCACTGACTGCAGTCTTCAGGAACTTCTCCGGTATGGGTCCTCTTGATGGGTTACGGTCCTTCAGGACCATACTGCTCTAGCATAGGTCTTTCACTGGATGCAGATTATCAGGAAAATTTATCCTGTATGGATTCCTCTCCATGGGTTGCAACTCCTGCCAGGAGCCTGCTCTAGTGTGGGGTCTCCACAGCCTGTATCTTCCTTCAGGCTATATCCACCTGCTGTGGCACAGGGTCCTCTATGGGCTGAACTGTGGTTATGTATTCTGATGGGGACCTCAATGAGCTGCAGGGGGACAACCTGGGTATCCATGGTCTTCACCACGGACTGCAGGGGAATGTCTGCTCCTTTCCGATACCTCCATCCTTCTCATCCCCTCACTTTGGTGCCTACAGGGCTGTTTCTGTGACATTTTTCTTACTCCTCTCTCACAGTGCCTGCACAGCTTTTTGCCCTTTCTTAAGTATGCCTCAGCAGAGGTGCCACCGTGTTTTCTGGGGGGCTCAGCTGTGTCCTGTGGTGGGTCTGTTGGAATGGCTGGAACTTGCTGTTTTTATCACAGGACGGTCCCAGTCTCCTAACCTAGAAGACTCCTCTCCAGCCCCCGGTAGCCAACACCTGGATGCCTGCAGCCAGTACAATCCAAGTGGTCACTGATACAGTTCAAAGTCCTACCATATCAGCACCTGATAAGTTGTCTCAGCACCAGCAGTCCCCAAAAAGTTCAAAGATATGGCAGCCTCCCTGTGTTTGCTCAGAAAATGAAGCAAGGAATATCAGCATGTTATTCACACAAATTCTGTATTCTCAAAGTCCGTTTGAAAACTAGCATGTAGAAATAGCAGGCTGGGATGAGAATTTGGCATTTGCAAGTTATTGCTTGCACTTAACAGGACTGGGATCAGTTTGAGTTATTTATCACTGCTTTACTGCAGAGTGTACAAGGCCACTGTAACACAGACGGTAGAATTTGTTGCGATTCAAAAAGACTAATATTTTCTTCTCCTGATATATCTGTCTCAGTGTCAACTCTACTTATCAACTAAAATGGCAGCAGACAGATAGGTGGGTGTTGCTTTGGGTTTGAAACACTGTGAGGCTGGATTTGTCATAGGGATGTGCTATAATCTCTGTTTTCCTCAGCTAACTTCTTACCTAACTATAGACAGTCATATATTCAGATATGTAGGGCATTTTTTTCAGCCTGAGCTGTGTTATCTAAGACATCAGCTGTCACTTTTCTGGATATTTAATGTTTTAAAATGCTACATATATAGGCTAAATGTTTGTATGTTCACAAGGCTTTATGTATGACATATGTCTTGTACACTGCAAGCTATCATCACCATATACTATACAGTTGCAAGGTGTGCAACTAGCATCCTACAAAGGCAAATAGGATGTTATATATAGCATTTATGTTTTACATTACCCTAAGCAGAGTTTTCTTTTATTCTGCTGAAAAGAAACGAGAGCAACGTGAAGCTCACAGCGATTAAATTATTGTCAGTCTGTCATAAATAGAAAGAGTTTAGGGATTAGACTAGTACCTGGCTGAAAGGTGAATATGACATATGTTTCTACCTAGCTTTGAATGTATAGTTTAGAACTGCACAAAAGAATAAACAAAATTAATGGCTTACCTTACCATAATATTTTCTTAAAAGAAAAACTCTTTTAAATGCCTGCCAACAGATTAGTGCTTCAACATTTTGCACTGTTAACATTTTAAATCTCCTTTCATCATGCATCAGTTTGCAGCTGGGTCATGATCCTGCATATCCTTGTACTCCTCAGTCCCTCTTTTTTCCGATATATTTCTTTACAGCTTCAATACTCTATGAGAGATATCCCTTTTAAACTTAGTGCCATTTATGGTAATATATACATTAGCCAAATAATTAATGATTATACCTTTTTCATGGAGTTAATTTTAACAGCGTAACTAAGCCTACCTGTTTTTCTGTCTAGATTTAATAAAGAAGACATACACACACACTTCTCTCTGGAGTGTTTAGTCTCTTCTAAACATGAGAGAGGTCATTGATCAGGGAGAGGGAAGTACTAAATCAACATGCTAGACAAAATGTCTTTGTATTCCTCCTTCATCACTTACTCCTTCGTATAACATAGTACATAAATAAATGATAAACCCCCCTCAGGTTTCTCCCTGAGCCTTTCTTTCTTATCATTTGTATATTCTGGCATTATCATAAAGTGATAAATGACTACCCCAGCATTGAATTTATATTCTCATTTTAGTTGCTTGAAAGTGAGCTTCCATATAATACCTTCATAAAGACTATCAGTGTTAGAAATACAAACACTGTTTAGCTGCTCAGGGGAAAGCTGAAGTCCCCTGGTCCTGGTTTAAATTATATCTAGCCCTTTAAAAAAGAGGAGATCACACGTAGAAGCAAGGGGGAGGAAGACCAATGAAACCTGCAGAAACATGCCCTGTTGGCAAACCCCTGGCTTGCACTGTGGAGACAGCTGCTCTCCAGCCCTCCTGGCAGAATTGTCCTGGGAAGTGCTTCAGTGCAGATGGGAAGGAGGGAGCGAAAAAAAAAACCACTAAAAAATCAGCACTGACAACACACAAGAAGACTGTATTCATGTTAAAAGTGAGATGAATAAATGCAATGAACTATGCGTTAGGCAAGGGCCTGCATTTTTATTGAAGGTAAATGACAAAAATGGTAGAAAAATACTCTCTAGTTCCCTACTTCTTCATGATAGTTTTCAAATTAAACTTCACATGTGTTTTCTTAGGAATAATGCAACTGTCCTACCCCATATTTAATCTGGAAAAAAAAAATTAAGTAGTACAAAAGCAAATGTTAAAGTATAAATGTTTGCCTTGCATATACAAAGTATAAATATGTTTCATTAAAATACATAATCTTATTGTTATTCTTGTGGGACAGTTGATATCTATTCAATATATATATGCAACTTATAGATGGAGATATGCTTTCTGTGCTCCTTTCTGGATAGAATCAGGTAGTCTTCCCTCCCTTTGTTCTCATCTCTAAGCCTCAGCTTCCCCATATAATAAAGTTGTAACAGGGTAGTTTTCTTGTGTTTGGCAGCAGCAGCTTGAGGGATCGTTGCACAGTAAACCAGCTATCATGATTTACATGGGTCTGCAATTAGACTTCAATAGAGAGAACATTGCTAGCTTGGGTAAGAATCAATCTTAAGAGTGTAGAGAAAAAAGCTTACCTTTCATGTTCAGTTTCACCAAGTTCTTCCACTCTGTGGGCAGCCTTTCTCAACATCTACCTCACAAAAAGCTGGATTAAGTGTCCTAGAACTGTATTGTATAACCTTATTGCTTCACATTCAAAGTTTTTCCAGATCAAAATTTTATTTATTATTTTGCCCCTAGTGCAGGGTACCTAAAGAGCAAATGTAAAAACCAAGAAGCAAGCACATTTCCCTCATCTAATCCTTAGTTTTTCACTGAAGATTTTCTTCAATTCTTTCAACTCATTTATCACAGTCAGTGCACTGGAGCAAGTCCTGCTGAAACTTGCTTCTATGGCTAAGCTGATTTTTCTACAGGGGTACCAGCTGATGCATTTTTGAAGGTCCAGACACATTTCTCCCTTTATTTTTTTGGGCAGTGAGGCATGTCCTTTCCTGCCTGTGTGAATGCTTTGCCATATATCCCATAACACATTCTGACAATATGACATAGATGACACAGGGCAGATAAATCTGTCCAAGGTCCTTCCCAGAGGGCTCTGACATCGAGTGTAGGAAGGCCCTGTGGGGTGTGTAGGTTGCTGTGTTACAGCCGCCCTAGGGGCAGTCATGTGGATGCATGGAGCACACAGTAAGGAGCATTTGGTACACTTTACTGTCCTCTGGCCCATGTTTCAGTGACCAGTACAAAAATAGAGCCAGTCCCCTCGTGTCAGTATGTATCCCTATGGAACTTGCTAACATCCTCTTTGTCCGCCTGGTTAGACATACTTTAATCTTTATCAGGATGCTGATTACTTGATAACTGTGTATAATTTCACACAAGTGTATTTCATATACAACTACATCTCTATAAGCATACTGCGAGTCACAGCTGGTTGGTGGGGCCTAGCTGATGTGGCTTACAAGAGGACAGAAAAACAGCAAAAAAGAAAAGCAGAAGGCAGTCACCTGGTCAATTCATAGCCCGTGAGACTTCACCTTTCAGAGAAAAAGATTGAAGGAAACTTTGCAAAGGGAAGCTCACAGAATTTCATGTCCCCTTTGGCTCATTCCCTATGAATATCTATGCAGAAGATAATATTTGGCACTTAAAAACTAAGTGAATGGGAAGAACTTAAGTGATTGCTTTTCTCTTTGAGCTAATGTCAGGCTGTTCTTATTAACAACGTAAAATGGGTGCTGTGATATGAATGTACAAACTGTAATCAAGTGCATTGATCTCTGCAGCTACCCAGAGGTAAAACAAATGGAAAACAACTCTTTATTCCAAGTAGAATTTAGCAAATAATGTGTCTCAAAAGATCGTAGTTGGTCTTAGGACCCAGTGAGTGTCTGGTAACAGATATATTTTTTCTTACTCCTATCCATGTCTGGAATGGTCCAAAGTAAGGACACTTTGTGCTACCTCAGTAATTCCTGAATGTCAAAAAAGAGGATAAATGTAAAATTAAAAATTATCTCAGCTATTTTGAATTTTAAAAAAGTTGAACAGGGTCCTTGAATAACTGCTCTGTAAACATATGAATAGGAAATCTTACTGTTTTTCAGTGAAAGCTGTGTCTGGTAAACAGACACAGCTGCTTGGGCTCTGTGCTTGCCTTTCCTATTCTGTTTTCCCACCCTATGAAAAACATTATTAAATTCAATCAAGTCTTACCAATTTGTTGTTTTGTCTTTGTTAAGAAAACATCTCAAAAATGGTTGCAAACTATAATAGAGTGTTCAAGTAATTAAGAATATTTTATTTTCTACATTTGAAACATCTTGGCTAGAACTCATCTGTTTCAATTTTTTTTTATTTTTGAGGTTTTGGGTGTTTTGTATCCTAACATATTTTTTTCAAAATGTTCTGGTTTATTCTCAAGGTTGATGCTTCCAGCTGAACTTTGACAGGTCAGTAATCTTTATTTTGGTGCAGCAGCAGAAGTTGTTTTGAAAAATACTTTCCTAGTTTGTCACTCTGATAGTCATTCCTGCTTCTTTCTCTATATCCATTCCTTCTTTTTAGTATTTTCTATTATAATAATTCTGTTATCACCCCTATATGTGAAGCAGGACTGCGATGCATAGCTCCAAGGTTAGATTAATAATAATACTTTAATAGAGAAACAAACCCCTCGTAATCATCTACAGCTTTATAGCTCTGCTTCTCACTGTCTGAGGAACACTTGTCAAAGATTTCAGCGTTCATAGCCCTGGCCTGCTGGTCTTGAGCAGTCTATCCACACTAGGATTTATAACCATCTTCGTAATGGCCCTTAAAAAAATGTCAGCTAAATGTAACTGACTCACTTCGTTTCTGCATTCTGGAAAGCTGCAAAATTATATATCCAAGTTTCCACAATGAAAGGAGTATGTTTACATCCATTTCATTCCAACCAGTCTCTAATCCACAGGTATTCTGCTACAAACACTTCTGTTGATGAAACAGGATATTATATAGGCATGGTAGAAAGATATCTCTTTCAATAATGCCTCTGTAGCACACTTTTTAGAAAATATTTCTCCTGGGGAACATGTACATTGCCTAGATACTAATAAAAACACTAATTTAAGAACAGGAAAAAGAAACAAAAAAAACCCCCAACAAAACAAAACAAAAATCCAGCTCTGAAGGGACTCAGAATTTGAAGATGGTCAGTGACTCTCTGTCCAAGGGGGATCCAGTGAGCATTTTCCAGGGCACCTTAAAATGTAACCCTATAGCTTTTAACAGCAGGTCCGTTTACTGCAAATGTGATAGTCAGGCACAAAGCCTAAAAAGGAAAATGTTGTCTTGGAGAGCCAAAATACTGTGTTCAATTGTCTGCTTACTAAAAGTATGCTTTGTTTTTTTCCCTTTTTGTTTATGGCTCAATTAATTTTTGGATGATAAAACTGTTTGGACTGTGCGACTTAACATCGCTAGTTTTCCACAGCATCTGTGGAAATATGTGTTGCAAAGAACACATACGTAGGTTTTCTTGGATGAATACAGGCCTAATTACTTAAAAACAGACGGTAAAGGTATTGTAGCTCTCAATCTTCAATATCAGCACAGACATGCATTATTAGATTTGGTAAGACAGTTTTGAAAAAATTACCACACCATACTAGCAGTTTCTCTCCTGTCTGGCAATTGTTTAGAGAATAATTGTTAAAGGTTAGCTAAATTAAAATACATTTCCATATATTCACTCAATACATAGAAAGTTAAAAGGCATTGGGAGATGAAAAATTCAGTTTTATCTCAAAAGATTGTTATTAACCATGCACTGGAGTTCAGTTTAACTGATTATCAATTGCAGTTCAACAACATATTTGAGAATTAATAATAATTTTAATACCTAGTAAGCTAATGCTTTCTTTTGAGTCACTATAATTGGCCTTAATAGAAATGCTGTAAACACAGGCAGCTTGAGAACATGACCATATTAACATTCAGAGCTTTGCATCAAAATGTACCTTAGAGGATGTGGAAGAATATAACAGCATCTGAATGCCCTCAAAAACAGAGGTTTGTGGTTGTAATTTGAGCATTCTGAATAATATGTCTGGATAGGTTACTCCTTAGCTCCCGTGCAGTGGCTTTGTCAGACGAAGGCACTTCGGTGGTGTGCTCCTTCTTGTGCGCTGTTTCCCTGGGGCAGCTTCCTCTGCCTTCAGCCCTGCACGTCTGCAGCCACTCCCCTTCACTGTCCGCTAGGACAAGGATGACTTGGCAAACTTGCTGACGATTTGGCACCTCCTTTTGGGTAGCTCTGAGTGTGAGAACCCCTTTGCTCGAACTTGCAAAGGACCCAACTTTGTCCTTGTGCCTTAATTTGAAGTAAGGCAGGAGAGGTGAAGTGCCATGCAAAAAGCTCTCCAAAAGCTAGGAAAAGAGGTTTGCATTTTGGCTCTTAGTCCAGGTGTATTTTTACACGTTTTTAACTCTGGATTAGGAAGACTCGTGAGATTTGCTCTGAAATCATATGCACATGTTATATGAAGCTATTGGGGATAAAAGAATGCTGAAATATAATTCATATTCAATATTATAAAATGCAGACAGGCAAACAAATATTGTCTGGTTCTTAAGGGATACTGCTGCCTCACACAAAAACAATTTAATACAAAATGTCATGCATACTAATAGAAATGGCGTGACTGGTTTTTTAACAAATAACAGGAGAAATTTAATTTATATGTGTCTCATAACTATGGATGCAAATTATGATTTTTTTTTCTCTAAGGTCTCAGGCAGGTAAGTTCATAGACATCATAGGTGCTCAGTATCCTTTGCACAGAAGGGATGGTTGCCTCTAAGCCTGGATTCTGCCTTGTGCAGAAGAGTAACAGGAATCTGACATCTCTTTACTTGCTTCCCTTCTAGCCTTGAAAAGTAAACCAGAACATCATTAGGTGTTATGACCCTGAGCCCAAAAGACATAAATCAGAAACCTTCCCAGAAACCGCATTTTACACAAACCACATATTTACCCATCTCTTGAACTTCTTCATGCTGCCTGCTTGCTTTCAACACAAACATTTTCAGGACCTACCTTTTTGAGCTTTGAAAGCCCAGACAGTCTCAATTTCCATATGGCCATGCTGCTGAAGTTGGACTAAAACTCCTCAACAGAACAGAACAAAATCTTTATGAGATTCTGATATTAGACGTATGCTCAGATCATGCATAAAAGAAAGAAAAGATTGAGTTTCCTACAAATGTAACCAGATGAGGAGGTAATAGTTATTTTATTTATGCTTTACTATTATAACCTTCTAGTTATAACCATTTCTCAGAAATCTGGATACTGAGGTTTAATATTCTGATCAACTGGACAAGGGTCAAGAGCATACCTCCCATTTATGGGAAGGCTGCCTAGTAGACTGTGTGGGAGCAAGTCTGAATGTAAGCTTGTGGGGAAAGGCTGGGGGAAGAAGAAGTAAAAACTGAAAAGGATCAAAAAAGTGCTCTTTACTTCTCCAGCAGATATAATGCAAAATTCAAATTGTGCAGGAGACTTAATAGAAGAAAGAGTCTGATGAAATAAGCTAAAAATGATGATGCTCAGCTGACAGCAGGGGATTTAGGTTCTAACATCTGCTCCCAAGATTCATTCTATTCCCTTTAATCTGGTGTATCACTTGAAAAAGACTGTCAGTTCTAGGAGCAGGAGTTGGCACATAGGACTTCCCTGCTTTCTGGCAGTTCTTCGTACTTTATGACATTTTACTGTTTTTGATGTGACATATTACAAAACATGTTCCTGTACAGTCAGCTTCATTCCCAAAACATCCTTCTTGATATGAAATAAGGAAAAACCATGCTTTTTATCTTTCATTTTTGTCACTTTTGACCAGACGTTTTCCTTGATATTTTTCAAATAGTATTGCACTGTTCACCGACAATTTCTGTCAGTGAGTCCTTGAGTTCTTGAATACATGGAGTTCTGGGGAAAAGGAAGTGGTGTGCTGCTTGACCTGCACGCTGTTATTTTCTTCAAAAAGCTTTGAGATCATTTTATCTGCAGGTGTTCTCTTTTGGGAAATAGGAAGCTAATTCCTCCCAATAGGTGATGTGTTTCTGGACTGAATAGAGAGCATCAGTTTTATGAAACTAATTTTCTAAAAACCACAGAAAATAAATCAATTTGCATCAATCAAACTGAATCAACTTACACAAAGATGTCATACAGGGAATTATAGCACTGCATATGGCCTGTCTTCTTCCAAAATAAGACAAATAAACTATTGTATATTTTTGAAACATACCTGTAAATGCAACAAATACAGCTCTGGGGACTTGATATTTATTGCCAGTATTGCAACAACATATGTTGAGTCCTTGCTTCTTTGTGATTTTAAATTAACACCGATGTATTAAGCTGGTTTAATGGTAGCATATACTAATGAGCAAACAGTTTGCAATCTGCTTTTTCTTTGGTTATGAGGGCCAGGTTTTCAGAAACGGCCACTAATGTTGTAATCATATTTGTAGATACATTTATTTAATATATAAAATTCACAGCTGTGTTTCCAAACAACCATTTAGAAATGCACATTACTATGGATGATTTTACATACTAAAGTGTATTTTGTGAATGAGGAATGGCATGGAGGGGGAAAATAAGTCTTTCTTGATTACTGTCACTGTTAATACAGGAATGAGTGGGCATTTTTTGAGGCAAAAGAGAAGAGTATTGATCACACTTAAAAAACCACCAACCAATCAACAACAAAAACAACAAATTAGTAGATTTTCATGCAATGAATTAACAGGCTGCAGATGTCCTGGCTATACCACTGTGGATGCTAAGAATTTACGCAGGTTCATAAAGAGTAATTAATGGGAAAACAGTCTCTAAAAAAGATTTGCATTCAGATTGAGAGTATTACAAAATCCTGGGTGCAGGATACTAAATGGAAAGATCTTTACTCTGACTTGGTTTGACTGTTCTTATGTACTTTTCTGGGCACAGATGTCTAGATACTTGCAAATCATGCTCAAATGTTGTGACTAAAAGTTGGGTGGAATGGCTGTAGAAAAGAAAGAAGTTAAACACTCAAGGGCTTGGAATCTAAGTCCTAAAACTACTTTGAAACATACTTTCCTTCCCAGCCCTACTGTCTCTTATAAATGGAGCATGAAATCCTGTTACTTATAATACTTTTTTTCCCTTGCAATTCCCTCTTTTTATTTGTCTTTACTTCCCCACAGTTTCTTTGCAGTAATTTCTCAGACTGCAGTGCAATCACCACACTATGTCCTTCAGAATGGTGGTTAAGAACCTCCTCATACAGGAGGATGTACAGAGAAACAGAGAAGATTCTGTACATCTTATATATCACAGCCACACAATGAGGCCTGTGTAGACTACAGAAAAGTCTGTCCCTTCAGCAAAAGTTCAAAAAGAACTGATTAAGTTAAAATGAGAGTCAGTTCAACTAGATGATTTATTATGGAGCTTTGTGCCACTTCCTAAGAGTGCTTTTAAAAAAGAGTATTTAATTCCACTTAAATTTTAAAATACACAACTTTCATGTGAAGTATTGGCAATCTTTTACAAGGAAATCCGCAGAAAATTGTCTTTCTTATCCCTTCTGCATTCTTACCTTCATGAAAAATGAACATAGTTTTTGCTCCTGCCTGGATATATTTTCATTGCAAGCATTTTTAATTCACAATTACAATTAACCCTAATGTGATTAATGCCAAAGCAGAACTGCAGCAGTACTAAAGGGGAGGGGTGTAAAACTTGGATGGTTGGAATGAAGCCATTCTCCTGTCCTGTGCCTCAAAAATAGTAAAAGAAGAAATGTGATGTGAATGGATGACTGCTAGCTGCCTGACAAATAGCCACGCGGTGAATAGTGTATGATGTACAGTTTACATCATAGGTTTTCAGGGTGCTGTAGGTTTTCAGCTCTGCTGGTAAGAAAGGATGGGAAATATAAGGACGAACAATCTCCACTTCTGGAGCTCTCAAATATTCTTTGAGGATGGGATGGGGGGAAGATGAACAGGCCTGTGCTAAGCCTGAGAGCTGAAAAAGAGAAAATCTGTGTGTTTATTGCTCTAGAATCTTATGCAGTATAGTAATCTGAACATCTCATCCATTAATTGGTCTGAGACAAACAGAAATGCAGCGTAGAAACCTTAAGGCTTAGGCAACAGCTGAACATTAGAAGTACAAGAACACAAAGCCACAGTGCTTTGCAATCATTCTTTTATTTTCCATGTGATGCTGCAGAGCTGTTTGGTCTTTTTCAGTGTTGGCTCAGAATTTTCTCAACAGGCTGCAGCTGGCTTAATAACTGTGGTCACTTGGTCTCTGCATAGAGGCAATGAGAGCAGAATAAACCAGTACTTCTAAATATCTGGTCTTGAGGCAAAAGATCTTTTGTTTCAACTTTCAGCATGGGAATGATGAAAGAGATTTGAGTTTATATGTTTATCTTCTATAATAGTTTCTTTTCTGACAGAGCTTCTGGAAATCAAAGGTAGATAGATGGTTGTCAGCATTCCTGCTTCAGTTCCAAAACACTGAGTCATATATCATAGCTTGAAAGTTATTATCAAGTACCTTGATAAAGTCAGTTTGGTGACAATTTCTCAAATGACGGAAGAAAGGTCTCACTTTGTGTCTGGGTACATGTGTGTATGCTTCTCGTTCAAAATGTGAGAGGCAGAAGTGGTGATTGAGAGCAATATGCATGTTATAAAGGTTGTGGGGCTTTGGGAAATTTGTTCATGAGGAAAATGTTTTTGATATATGCGGGTTCTGAAAGAAAGGTACATGATGCACATGTGGAAAGTATAACAGAGGTAGACAATTTTTGTTCTTTTCCTGGATAGTTCATTTGTCAAGCAGATTTGGTCAACAAAAATTATTTGCTAATTAAAATTGAAATTGGCACCTAGATAAATAAATGTGTTGGTTTTCACTGGGGTAGAGTTAGTTTTCTTTGCAGTGGCTGGTATAGAGCTGTGCTGTGGATTTGTGCTGAACACAGGGTTGCTAATATAGAAATGTTTTTGTTACTGCTGAGCAGGGCTTACACAGAGCCAAGGCTTTTTCTGCTTTTCATACTGCCACGCTGGTGAGGACATTGGGGGGGCATGGGAGGTTGGGGGCAGACACAGCCAGGACAGGTGACCTCAACTGACCAAAGGGATATTCCAGACCCTATGGCATCATGCTCAGTATGTAAAATGTGAGAAGAAGGAGCAAGAGGGGAAGGGGAATTGGAATGATATTGTTGGTCTTACCAAGTCACTGTTACATGTGATGGGGCCCCACTCTCCTGGGGATGGCAGAACACCCGCCCGCCCATGGGAAGCCATGAATTAATTCCTTGTTTTGCTTTGCATCTCTGAATGACTTTTCCCTATTAAACTATTTTTATATCAACTCATGAGTTTTCCAGCTTTTACTCTTCCAGTTCTCTCCCTGATTCTGCTGGTGGGGAAGTGAGCAAGGGCTTACATGGGCTTGGTTGATGGCTGGGGTTAAATCACAGCAATAAATAAAAAGTTCTCTGTGATACAGAAACTAGAAAAAACCCTGAACATTTGTCTTTCCTCTGTAAGGGCAAGGTCTATAATTTCCATAAAACAAAGTATTAATGTTGACAGAAATATTTTCAGCTTAAAGACAGTTCTTTCAAATGTGCTTTGATTTTTAAAATTGTTTTAGAGGAAAAAACCCCAAACAATAAAATTTGAATCTCATCTATAAAAATTGTGGAGGTTACATGACAGCTACAGGATATCTCATAATAAAAGTTTCTGATATGATCCCAGTATGAGACTGAGAATAATTTTATGCCTATTTCACAGTTTACAGAAAAATGACATTGTCAATAATACCCTAAAGCAGTGCATAATAAAACAATATTTTCAAGCAGATCATGATTTGTTAAAAGTTGCAAGTATATCATCATAATTTGGAAATCTTTGGTTTACACAAACCGTTGTTCACAGTCTTAGATCGATTATTGATCTTCATGTAGAAAGACAGAGAAACAAAATAAAATGGGAACCTAACAAGAGAATATGAGATATCAATTTAGTTTAGGCATTTTACTTTCATAGAATAGAAAACTCTTTATGGTAAATTTTATTCAAAGTGTTTGAATGCAATGCAAATAGTGAAATTTTGTATATTTATCTCTATTTATCAGAACATCTCAGTTTTCAAAGCTATTTAACAATTATTCTGCTGACTACCCATTGATAAACTTCATCAATTCTGTAAAAGTTTATTTAATTCAATCTTGTTTGTGGTGATGATAAATAAAAAATCCCAAATAAATAAACAAATATGAAAGTTAAGCATCAAAAATATGTTCTCCCTTTAGTATTGTTTTGCTCTCTTTACTTATTAGACAGCTGACTGGATTTATTTTTCTCAATGGAAAATATTTTTCAAAACAATTCTGAGTTAGAGAGTACTTTCTGGAGATTACAGTATGATTTTTACAAACAGACAGAAAAAGTCTTAGCAAAATGTATCTGGGCATCAAAATGATCAGAGATGATGAAAGAAAATTACACTGTTGTCAAAACACTATTCAGTATTTGACAGCATTCATTTTAATGGTAGAATAGAACAGCTTGTTTGACCAAAACCTACAAAAACTTTTTAGCTATTTGACACATTATTTTTTGCTACAAACCAGCTTTGAGTGAGCTGCCAATCATTTGTACCTTGTAAGAAAAAAGAAAATATCCTAGACAACAGTGAAAGTCAATGCTTCAAGTCTTTCAAACCAAACTCTTCAGAATACATTTATTTGGAAAACCTGGTAGTGTGTTTCTTTATGTGCATAATTTGACAAGAAGAATTCTTAGCTTGCACGTTGTGCTGGTTTTGGCTGGGACAGTATTCATTTTTTCCTGTAGTAGCTAGTATGGGGCCATGTTTTTGATTTGTGCTGGAAACAGGTTTGATAGCACAGGGATGTTTGTGCTAACATTGAGCAGACCTTACACAGAGTCAAGGCCTTTTCTGTGTCTCTTCCCAGTGAGGAAGCAGAGGGTGCACAAGGAAGGGAATACAGCTGGGACAGCTGACCTCAACTGACCCAAAGGACATTCCATACCATATGTAGAGCTGTGGGAAGTAGAAGGAAGGGGAGATGTTTGGAATGATGATGATTGTCTTCCCAAGTCACCATTACACAGGATGGAGCCTGGCTTTTCTGAAGACAGTTGAAGAGCTGCCTGATGATGAGACGTGATTAATGAATTCTTTGTTTTGCTTTGCCTGTGTGTGCAGCTTTTGCTTTCTCTAATAAACTGTCTTTATCTCAATGCATGAGTTTTCTCACTTTTACTATTCTGATTCTCTCCTCAATCCTGACACGGGGCAACAAGTAAACAGCCCTGTGGAGCTTAGTTGCCATCTGGGGTTAAACCATGCCAGAGGTTCTGTAACCTGAGCACTTAGTAGGAGATGGATTCTATGAGAAAGTCTACTTGATTTGACCTGGTAGGCCTGCCATGCTCTGCTGTGGAAAAGTAGGAGGATTATTCAGTTCACAAATTCAGCCAGAAGAGAGTATCCTTAGCACAAATACCACATAACAGTACTGCAAACTTCTCTAGGAATCTAGGGAGTTTCCTCCACATCTTGATTTAGCAAAGTTTACCGCTACCATGCCTCAGCTAGGTCAGTTACATCACAGTTAGGAAAATCCTAAAGAAATGCAGAAAGTAATCAATAAGTTTCTCCCTTTATTATCTTTTTTTCTTCACACCTTCGTTATTAAGCACTAACTATTCATAGTACAGTAATGTGCATGTGTGTCTGTTCAAGTAAATTTCCTTTGTTGCAAAAAGATGTCATGATAGTGCTTTCAGAGGACAAGGCAGCAGCAGATGAGAGCAACATAAGGTAATAATTAGAAAATTACAAGCAGCAGTGGTGATAAACAGTGGGCACAGCTGTCTAGTTACTGTCAAGCTTTTTGTGAGCAGCAAGACAAAGGTATGTTCTAACAAATTACTTGGTTATGAATATTTTAGATAAATGGAACAGAGGAGATGTCGCTTGGAGGGAGTACCACTTTTGAAGGAAAGAAGAAAAAGCATATATTTGTGCAAAGTAGTCACTCAAGACAGTTATAAATTAACAAGCCCACTAGTTCAATAATAAAGAAGTCTAGAGCAAGTATTTGTTATTGAAGTTGTTTTACTGAGAAAATAAGGAAGAAAGTGGTCGTTACCAGTCTGCTCACAGTCAGGATGCTCAGAGATGCATTTTTTTTCTGAGTACACAAAGAATGTGTGTAGAAAGACATACAGTAGTGCTCTCAAAGGTGCTGGCAAGAATTTGAGTAGTATGTTAACACAGTAACCCAGAGTACATAAGATGATCAGCTTTCCTCTCCCCTCCCATCTCCTCTTTCTTGCTTGTTTTAAAAAATAAAAACCAACAAAACCCCAAAAATGAGAAATGTTTGACAAGCAAAGCATAAAGGGGTGTGCCTTTATTGTTTTTCTGAAGAGCATCAAGATGAGTGGCGAACATGTGCGCGTGGCTCCAAAGCCTGTGCTCCTACCCATCCATACCTGTGGCTTCTGAGGACAACAGACTGCAGGCACTCCATCAGGCTGCCCATACACAGGGTAGGGTCTTCACACAGTGCCCCTGGCACAGCGGGATGAGGGCAGATCCAGCTGAACGTCCTGCCCTGGGTGTTTCTGGAACTACAGGGTATTGTCTGCTGGGAAAGAGGAATGACTTTGGTAAAAGTCCCAGAATGCTGTGTGGGGAAACAAAACTGGACAAACACTTATAATATCTAAAATATTCCAAGCGGCAGTACTTTGGGTAAATAAATGTGTTCACAGAAACACATCCGTTCCACTGGATATTTTAACTCTTAAAATTTGGCTTTTAGCTAAAATTGCAAGAAAATGTCCACATTTTCCATTTAACCAGAATTCAGAAACACTGAACCCATTAATTTTGTATAATTTTGTATCACTTTGATAAAATGAATTATAATAAAATATATGACATTAATTATAATTATGAACTATTATATCATAAAAGTAATATGAAGCATTTAACTAGTAAAATAGGGGCAATGCTTTTTAACTGAAAGCAGAATGAAATACCAGATAATTTCAAACAAATTATTTTTTAAAAACAGTGTTGACACTGAAGTCAACTTTAAATGATAGAATATTTTTGCTTTAGTTAAACTAGTTTTCTCATTAAGCAATTTTATTTAAAATTTTAAAAATTTTACACATATATTTATTATTTTTGCATGCGAAGAATAAATTTCACCTGTTAGAGAATTTTCAAACAGTAAGTTAACTGAAAAAAAATCTTAAATATTATTATTTTTGTATTCATGTATCCTGAAAATCTCAATATTTATGCACATGCACTATTAGTGGCTGAGGAAAATGAGTTTTGCGTAACTGTTCTATAGTAGGAAGGTTTATATTAGCCTAAATACTAAAAATTTTAGAATAAATGAATATGAGATTTAATACTTTTGCACATATCATCAATATAAACTCTTCTTTTGCATATGTTGGTGTAACCCTTCTTTATAAAGCTTTGGCTTGAAAAATAGATGACTTGAGTTTTGTTGCTCTACGTAAGAGCACTTTAATGAATATTCAGTTAGTAACTTCATTTAATTGTGACTTTTTTTCACCCTCTTCATTTTGAACTTGCATAGAGAATACAAAGCTGTCATGATTTTATGCCAGGGGTTAAAGTAAAAGATTAATTTTCCAGGTATGCCCTTTATAAATTTGCAATCAGGATTTTTTTTTTTTTAAATATTTAATATTTCAGAGTTCTCACACCACACTCAGCTTAGGAAGATTTAACATTCTTAGAAACTACAAATTTTGTAAAGTGCTTCATTTTATGGCTTTCTATGACTTTAATGCAACTCCTTCTTTACAGTACTACTTATAGCATCAGAGATAGTAAGTGATTGTTATGGTCGTGATGGAGATGTCTTTTTCAGCAATATGTAAGGGAGAATACAGTTTAATGCTTTTAACAGAACATAGCTGGAATCATGAAAGTGTGTGCTATCTTCAGTTATGAAATTGTGAAATGGTGCTAATAAATTCAAATTCTAATAATATGATTTGTGCCACCTTCTTCATTGACAAAGTGGAAGTAGAACTCTTAAATGAACAGGGAGGAGACAGGGAAATCTCACACCAGTTCAGATTTTGTGTGATTTCCGTGGTTCTGTGTGCTACTGTTCATTATTGCACATCGCAAAAAATGCTACAGAAGACTAGAATGGCAATGACACACATTATTGTTTAATAGGGGCTGTGGGAAGTTGTAACTATGGTACAACAAAAGACTGTGACTTTTTTTGTAGTATTTTTTTTTCCCTCTTTTCTGCTGTCCTTGTCATTAATTTTCTCTGAGAATTGTAATATTTCATGATTTTGCAGGAGTCAGCCTCCACAGAAGCAACCACAATGGACACAAAATTAGATCCCCTGGAATGATAATTGCACATTTGTGATTGAAGCATATTTAGGTTGATGGTGTTCAGAGCTGTATTTGACATGTTGCTGAGACAGTCATAATTTATTTCAACTGTGAACCCAGAAATATTTGCAAATGGACCTTCAAAACCTGCAACAAAAGTAACAGATGAGATCCAAGTGGGATATTGTACACAGAGGTGCACTTGGACAAGAGAGAATATTTTGGGAACAAGTACAATAAATTCTCTGTACTTATTTCTAAACCTCGGAATTTCTTCGCTCCCCAAGCAGAGGGAAGGGAAGAACACATTACCTGAATTTTCCAAAAGCAACATAGAGTTAATTCTTGGCATACACTTCACAAAAGATGAGAGAATACTTGATACAGACTACAGAGGTACCTGACTGCAGATTAGGTTTACATTCACTGATAGCACCCATCAACCTGCTACAAGATCATGACTTGCCCTGAAAAAATGATAAAAGCAACCTCATAGTGCAGACACTTTTAGCAGGAGAAATGGGGAAAACAGGGAACTCCACAAATATATCCGGTCTGAGAAAGGAAATGCAATAACCTGTTGGCTTCATAGGGCTGAAGAATTCATAGCAGAAAGGACAAGGAAAGCTGGAATTCTTGTTTTCAGACATTAAAATGTTTTTAAAAGGCACTGAATATCAGGATGAAGGACATCATCCCAAAATACTGAAACTCCAAGTGCTAGACTCTGGGACAAATGCACAGACTTAGAAACACCCAAATTAGCTCAGAGAGTTATATCTTCTAATATGGCTTCTGCTAAATGATCCTGCACACTGTTCCTTTTTCTGCAATTACAAATTGGTACCTTCCTCTTCATACTTACAAATCTACTCACTTTTAAGCATATGGTTGGCCAAATAAGACTGGACTCAGTAAAAGCTCAAAGCTCAGCACAAAAATCCTTTTTATATTGAAACAATACCTCAGTTACCAGCTGGATGCCATACAAGATGCAACTCTACATTTCTAAAACTACTTCTCTCTTCCAGTCAAATTTATATTTATCAACGCATATACATAATGAATGTATTTTTTTTTCTTTGTCAGTTTTTGAAGTGTCATTATTCCCTGCTGTCTTTGTCAGGCACCTTCTGCCTTTGAGAATGACAGCCCTTGACACTGTACATTATTTTCATTATTGACATAATGCTGAAGTAGCTTCTGAATAGAAAACTGCCAGGATAGTTATATTTTTTAATCTTCTGTGTTCTATTTTTCATATATATGTATGAGAAAAAGCTAAAAGAAACAGAAGATATAGCCACTTTAGCTAAGAAAATAAACACCTTTCATCACGTTATGACATGTCAAAGCCACAGCAAGTGCAGGGACTAAAACTCCAAGTGAAGATGTAAGACCTAACATGTAGAAAGGCAAAAGACAATGTTCCCAAAATAAAGCATCGTCTTAAAGCAACAATAGCAACAATACCAATTAAGCAGCAACTGAGCTCCTTTTGATGTGAGTTGAATGCCCTACTACACATTGTGTGCTTGATCCCTTGAAGTACTGAGCAGCCCCATCTCCTGTTGATTGGTGCTCAGTATCTTACACAATCTGGCATTTGGGGAAGGTTTTCAAAGACATCAATACCAACTTGGTGCCCAACCAAAACTGACTTCCAAAGAAAGGGATTTGGGCTTCTGACTGACAGTTTGTGCCTTTGAAAACCTCTCTTCTGAGGCTAGCCAGCACTAAACACTAATATATTTACAAAGGAAATTAATTCCTTTCCACTTCCTGTTAATTCTTAAACTCCAGTTCTGCTAAGAATAGTCCCTGCTGTAACCTAAAGGAATACACACTTTTTGGCAGTCAGCTTATGCAAAGTGCTCATTTTTCTACTTGTTATTTACCATGCCATCTGGCATTATGTTTAAGATGGAAGTGAAATTAAAACCAATCTATTATTAAAAATGATCCCATCTTTGACCTTGAAATGCTCCATAGCTCCATGACCCCATTACTTGAAGTTTGTTGTTGGATAGCTGACATTTTAGAAACCTGAGTGAAGAATATCCAATATCGCAATTGAGTTTATACATCACTTATTTTTTTTAAAAAAGAATGTGTCTTTTAATTAAGATGTGAAATTAGAAAAAAAGAGGGAATTTTAAATTAAGATTTCTTTATCAGTTCATAGTAAGCTTTCTTTTTCTTTTGAAAAGAGAAAACTTATCTCCTTTACCTGTAGAGATATATATGGTAGAATTTAATTGTAAAGTCCTTATCGCATAATCACTGCAGAAAATAAAATTCAAATCTAGACAGCAGAGAATGGGAAGTGCCTGTGTCCACTTTTAAAGCTAAGTAGACATAACTGCTATCTTTACATCCAATTTTTAAGAGAAAATTATTGCATCCATAATACTTGATGAAAACCACATATTGTAAAAGCCTATACAAAGTGCTTTTTTCCTTGAAAACAGGTAACTCAGACAACATAAGATATGATCTCCTAGCCAGTATTTATTCTGCAAAACTATTCTTTCTATGAGCTTTTTCTTAAGGTCATGTTATAACTTTTATTTTTTTCCTTCTTCTCTTTTCCTTTGTTATAAATGCAATTGCAATTTCTTCAGAAACACATTCTAGGAGAAAATAAGCATGCCATTTGGTGGCACATGCCTCTCTTTTAGAGTTTAAAGTATCACAGCCACAGAAACTGAGTCTATTGTTGTTTTAGCTGTGGCAACCACACACAGGATTGTAATTGTGGGGCATATTTTTCCTGAGTGAAAGCTGGGCACTGGGTCGCTCTGTTCTTACAGATTTAAGTCAACCACATGATGTGGATAAAGAAGGCCACTTGATTATCTATCGTACAAACAATTTGTAGGCCAAGTGGAATACATTTCTCTATGAAATTGTTGTGAAAGCCAAGCCTAATCCTTAGAAAGAGGTCTGTTCTAATCCATTCTTTGTGAAATCAAACCTAATACAGGCCTAGTGTAAATCCAGCATCATGAGACGGAGATGATGGTGGGGATTAATGCTGTGCAAATAACTGATTCTTCAAATTGGTGGAAAAGGGACAAAACAAAAAGAAGCCACCTCAAACCAAAAACCCCTGTTAGGTCTGCCCTGGGCAGCATACTTCATGTGTTTCTCATGGCTTATTCAATTAATCTATGTGATATAATTAAAGCAATGAAGGATCCACCAGTATAGTGACAGTATTCTTTCTATGCGCTTTGAAGGAAGGGAAGTGTTCACTTCTTCCAACAGCAAATTTATGATTAGGCCAAAATAGAATTAGAAGTCATTTGGAAATAAAGAAATAGTCTTACTGCAGAAAGAACTTTTCCTGAAAAGACTGGACTTGAGAACCACTACCATTAAATCTGCATTTTCAATTTGTGTTCTGAAAATTCATGTTATGGAAAGAGTTAGAAACAGAGTTGTTGTTTTTTTCTTCTAAATGTTATTCAGAGTCTGATATTTTCCAGTAAATTCCTGCAAAAGGAATACACAAACAGACCTTTGGGCCCATACTGATTCACAAAAGATGAGTGCTTTGTCATGGAACAAATTACAGTAATTTGTAACTTAACAAAATACTTTGCAGTAATTAGCAAGGGGAAATCCCTAGAAAGTTATCACAGGACAGAGTTTATTGGATGACTGCCTTCAGTAACTAATTCAGGGATCCTTGTATTGACAGGAGGACAACTTCTTATAATGCATTATTGATAGATGTAAAAGCTGAGCTATGTTGAATTTTATTTCTAAGCATTTTCTCTACAAGTTAGTTTTAATGAAATACAATTTACAGTTTGTTCCCCACAGGACCATCTATTTTTAATTAGCATATGATTATAATTCAGTGTATATTACGATATTATTTGTGGCATTTAAGGAGAATGAGAAGAAAATGAATAGGTCACAATTATTTACTGGTGATGTTTGTTTACAGTCTTTGTTGAACTTACAAGGTAATGAAGCCTGAGAGAATGCATTGGCTGGATGTAGTTGCAATTTTAGCAGCCTCAAGGAAGTATATATTCGAAGAAAACACTTGGAACACTTAGGAGTATCTTCCTCTTTACTTTTGTAACTGCAAGTTTTGCCTTTCAGATATGTTTTTAAAAAAATTCCCATTTATAATTAGATTAAGGATTAATAGGCGTTATAAACATCCTAAAGACATGAGTTGTTTTTGTTATTGAGGGCTGCAAAAAAATCTCAGGTGGCTGTGACTATTAGTGTTGTACTGACTTCTTTATTTCTGCAACATTCAGTTAATGATATATTAAACGATTTTTCTGTCCTATTAACCCTTCAATGATTGTACTCACATTTCTCAATTTTAATACAAAGTCTAACTAACTTTAGGAAGGCAGTTGTGTCTCTATGTGTTAGCTAGAGTGAGATCTGGTGGTCAAGGAAGATGCAAAACAGACATATTTTGATGGAAGATATTACTAATGAGAAATTAAAAAATACTTAAAAACAAAAAAAAGGCAGAAAAACCCCTTTTGCTTTAATGTTGTTACTTAGAGGATGAACTAATTGAACTTCCTTCCTACTGTTTACACATATTCTCTAAAACAAAAAAATAAAAAACTCAGACATGCATGTTAATTGGTCTAACTTTTCATGTAATGTTATCTACGTCTTCTTTCAGACAAAATGGAAAATGGCATCAGTGTTACTGTAGAAATCACAACAGAAATGTTCAATTTGTGATCTGATAGGTACCATTTCTTGTTTTCAGTAAACTGTTGGGAAAAGCTTCCAATCTGAGTAAGAGTCTTAAATATTACTGTTTTACTTTTCCACATAAATAAATGTCAAGGATGATAAACTTTTTCCATTTCAAGTCAAATTCAGACAGTAATTCAAAAATTAGATAAACCAGAGCATAAATATTTCAGATTTATACATATTTTCATTCCTAAAGATTGTTTTCAGATAAATCTTAGTGACATTAATTAAAATAATTTCATATCTAAAAAGACAACTGCAAGCCTGATCATTTTAACTGGAAACTTTTTCTTCACCTGCATTAAAAAATCTGTGATTTACAGAACACTGCTCACACCACTCTTAATTAACTAAGGTTTCACACATCAAAACAAAGTGCCTGATAGATTTTGCTTTTGGTTTCTTGAGTAGAATTGTAGAAATAGAGAATATCCTGAATTGGAAGGAACCCACAAGGATCATTAAGCCCAACTCCTGGCCCTGCACCGGACACCCCAGGAATCACATCCTGTGCCTGAGAGCATTGCCAAACACCTCTTGAGCTCTGTCAGGGTTGGTGCTGTGACCACTTCCCTGGGGAGCCTGTTCCAGTGCCCAACCACCCTCTGGGGAAGACCTTTTTCCTAATACCTAACCTAAACCTCTCCTGACACAGCTTCATGCTTTTCCTGCAGGTCCTGACACTGATCACCAGAGAGAAATCAATGCCTGCCCTTGTGAGTAAGTTGTAGACTGAGATGAGGCCTCCCCTCAGTTTCCTCTTCTCTAGAGTTAAAGGAAATGGTGGTTTGGGGGTTTCTTTTGTGACATGAGTTTTTCATCAAATTATAAGTGACATTAATAAGTAACATATAGTAACAACAATAGCTCAAGAGAAATGTTGGGAAGTTTTTGTTTTTGCATGAGCTATTGAGGAAATGTGATTAAGGAACGGTGGTTTATTTTGACATGCTATTAATATAATGCTCGAGCAATAATACCGCAGAGACAGAGCCATGGTAGCGCTTCAGGTTGTTCAGTGATTTCATAATTACTACTCATTATCATTGTCTCAGTTTTAAGTAATTTAACCTTCCTGGATAAACCTTCTAAACTTGATTTTTAAAAAAATTATTTTGAACTTGTGTTTATTTTTAATGAAGATAAATACAAAAAAAATGTGTTTCATTTGTTAATGAAGACCAGCATTGATGTGATTGAGAATACATAATTAAAACAGATTTAGAATTCAGTGATCAAAAATGACTTAAGCATAAGTATCCTTGATTAAAAATTTTGACCTCTTAAGATGAGTCTATTTTCATAACTTCAGTACATTTTTAACAGTGTTAGCAAGAAGTTCATAAGCATCACAGCTAGGAAGATTTCAGTTCACATATTTGCTTTGGTAACTTTCTTGATACTGGAAATACTATTAAAAGTTCATATGGGATCAAGCAGTACCCTTGAGAAACCCACAGCACTTTGCAGAATATAGGTTTCTATACTTAGAATCTCCTGCCTTGAGAATACTCAAAGCTGAATATTTCACTGTCTGTGCATCTTGAACCTGCCTGAATTCAGTCCTTACACAGCATGTATCTGACTGTAAATGGTTTACAAAAATGAATATGTTCAAGTATTGCCCTTAATGATGTTTTTCAGATATTTTGTCTAGCTTAAATGGGATTGATACTGAGTGATACACTTTCAGCACTGCTTCTAAGTTAACATCGTGGAGGTTATAAAGACCTTTGGCTAAGATATAGCTACTTCTGCATAAAATATCCTGTCAGCAACATAGAATGTAACAAGAATTGTGAAAAGTTTTGATAAAATTTGAACTGCTCTAATTTTTCTTACCTTGGTACCCTAGCAAAATGTAAAATCCTGATTTCTTTTTCTTTCTGTAGCATTTGCACACCAAAGTTCCAGCATAGGGTGAGTTTATCAGATTTATCATCACAAGAAGACTGCAGCAGCTTTTTGGAATGTAGTTGCTGGGGTCAGCATAGAGATTCTTCAGCAGACTGTGCTTCTTCTGAGGAAGTTTCCAAGCCCCCAAATTAAGTTTTCCATTATGACTGATTATACTTTTCAAAGACAAGCCTTGAAGTTGTCATAAATACACTCAAATATTTATAATAAGGTTGGTCCCACTTGCACTTTCTAGTCTTTATCCTTAGGCTAGGGAAGCTTCAACAAACCTACCTGTTCACCAGTGCTTTTCAGGATAGAAAAGTATTTTGCCTTTGTGAAACTTTATAGCGGATATTGTCAAGGATTGTCAGATTAGAGGAGGGCAGTCTGAACTGCTCCTTTTCATCTGGAGCTGGCCTATGTTCTTGTTCTTCAGTTGTTGTGAAGACCTCTTAGAAAGTGTCAGAGCATTTGACATGTTAAAGCAATAATTTGATTAAGAAAGTAATAGGTTGTATACATGTTCTGATGAAACCCTTCTAAACCTAGCTGAACTATACTTATTTTATATTAATATTACTTAAAGAAGAAACTACTGTTGTTTGTTTAAATATAAGTCGGTAGAATTACACTAAATAACTCACAGAATTTCAGCCTGTCATCTCATTATGGCCCCAAACCAGTATGCGTTTCTTGTAAATCCAGTGTCCTATTGGCCAGCCCTGTGTGGATGTCTGTGACATCTTAGAGTATGTCTACAATGCACTGCCTGAACGTGGGAAACGTAGGTGCAGCCTCACGTCTTGTTGTGTCCAGCTGGACATTTGTGAGACACTGGAATGTTAAAGGCTAATGACTCAAACAATCAGCCATTTGCAAAAGCAAGCAGGGATGAAGCAGGACCCTTGAGAAATGCACATTACTCAGCAGAACATATTTATCTATACTTTGCCTTACTCTCTCTACACTTTTCTGTGGCTCTTGCCTCATGTCTCCTATTGACTGTTAAAACCCCAGCTAAATTTTAGGAAATTCCTATAAAGCTTGCCTTCTCTCATTGTTCAAGGCACTCGAAAGCAAGACTGTAACATATGCCGCATGTAAATATGTGGGTGTTACAGAAATTCAAAGGCATTGTTTTTAATAAGGAAATGAAATGCCAAGGAACTCAAAAGCTGCACTTTCAATAGCTTATTTTTAGTAGACCTACAACAAGGTCTTCATGAAAGTGTTTGGTAGGAGACTAAAAGGGCCTTGGACACTAACAAGTCATGACAGCTAGCAGGATTCATAAGTAATTTATCAGTCACGGGTCATCTGGAGATGGGAAGTCAGGTCCTGAAGAGGACAGCTCCAAGTATATCTTTTATGGAGTGTAAAAAAATCCTCAGTGTAGTGGAAGTATAAAACAGTCCTGGAAGCCCTGTACAGAATGCTTCAGGAGATGCAATGGACATACTTAAAAAGTTTAATCTAGTCTGAGAGGTAAGCACTGGTGATATTTTTCCAATGAGTGGAACCTTTTTAAATAGGGGCTTTTTCAGAGCTGAAAGGAGAATCTTGAAACGATCATAAGGTTCACAGAACGCATCATATACCTATTCTAAAACATAGCTAACTATTTATCCATAACCATCCTATTTATTACAGTTAGAGAAAAAATAAAAATCTAAAAGGGAGGGCTAGGAGACCTGGGAAGGATTATCAGGCTAAACAGAATGTCTTATTCATTTAAGCTTTTTAGATACTTTTGTCACTTCTTCCCTTTAATTTCTAAAAAAATATTAAAACAATGATGAGAGTACAGAGACTCAAAGAACAAAGAATGTTGACTCAGAATAAATATACAGAAGATTAGACACAATGATGAGATTAACACGAAGAAAAGAACAAGTACAATGACAGTTAATTTTAGAAGTTGTAGAAACAAATTAGCTGCCTTAATATGGCAGCCTTACCTAATAAAATATAAAATGTGGATATTATCACTAAGATATGAAGAAGGGAAAATAGAACTTCTTTTTTCTTTCCTTTTTTTTTTTTTTTGTTTTAAAGAATTGAAAAGAGGAGTTGATGGGAGGTATTCCTCATGTATGTCTCAGTCAGGGTTACTTTGAATTTAAAAAAATATGAAAAGATGCACTTTGGAAAAGACTAAGATCCATCTGATATTGGCTCGAGTAAATATGACCCTATTTCAAAAGATGCTGAACATTCCTATCTACTGTTGTTATATCACATTTTCATAAAAATATTTGGGAACAGAATGGCAATGATATTAGAACTGTTCTCCTGGAAGAGACATAGATTTCCACTGATGCCTTGAAGTGGCCACCTAAAAACAGATGCTAGAAAAAAATAGGATAATAAAAGTAGGTATTTATTTGAAGGGCCTTCAAAAGTACACCCTGGGCAGTCAAAAGGCTACACCCAAGATGGACCTTGGGTTCTTCTCATTTTTATAAGTTTGGTCTATTTGCATTATCAGGGTTAATTCTCCAGTTATAACCTCAGTTAATGAGGTAATTACCCCAAGTTTGCCCCTGCTCTCAAAGGCTTTCGTTTACACATTTTGGGGCCTGGGACAATCACGGTGTCCTTAGAGAGCAATCCTAGAGAGGGTTTATGTCTAACCAGCATGAGACAACAGTAGTTAACAGGCCACATGAAACTTCAGAATTACACACTAGATAGTACAGGATTCGAAAAATATAAAAGTTAAAACCTAAGGCATCACCACCAGTTTTTGTCCCTAAAATTATCTGGAAGGTATAGTAAGGGAGTCAAGTAAGGGAGCATAGCAAGAGAATACTGAAGTGAAAAAAACCTCCAGCAAATAATTTGCTTAAAATATACATTTTTGACACTTATTTCTCCAGTAATCTTGATGCATTCTGTTCCTAATCTTTGGTTATTCAGGAGAAGATTTGCAATATGATACTCAGTATTTTCTCTCCATCTGGCTAAGACTTCAAATATATCTAGCTAGTTTAGGCATTAATACTTATATAGTAAACAAAAACAGCACAAATATAGAAATTGATATACTTCAAAATTTTATTGAATATATTCCTCTGTATGGAGGAAATAACAAGTAGAGCTGAGAAACACAACCTGCAACTTCTGATAAATAATATACAGAAGACCTACCTCTGCATGCTTTCATGTGGAATAGGGACGGAGCCATGAGTCCGGGTATGAAATCACTGATTCATATAATAATTTAGGCAGGAGGGCACCTCTGGAAATCAGCTAGTCCAACATCCTGCTCGAAGCAGGCCCAGTTAGGTCAGGTTGCTCAGGGCCTTTTTCAGTCAAGCTGTGTGTATTTTCAAAGGCAGAATCCACAGCCTTAGTGAGCGGTGTGTCCTTGTGTTCGACCACCCTCAGGGTGACTTTTTTTTCTTTTTCCTTTTATCTTATCATATTTTCCTGTTTATAGAGGTAGAGGCAAGATGTAATCTGAGTGTCTTTCTATTGCAGCGACCCTTACATGACAAGAACCCACTGCAAGATCCTGGATTTTGGGAAAAAAAAGCAATGAATAAGAAAGCAAGTAATCATCTGCATCCATGAAAAGATGAAAAAATACTTCTTCTCAGATGACTTCATTGATTCATCTTTATTTTGTATTAATGAATCAGATTTTCATTGTTCCATCCAACTTATTCTATAGTAATAATATGCAGTGAGTGCTTTATTTAAAAACAGGTTACAAATGTTTACAAATATAACATGACCATTTATTTTATATTGCAAAAGCTTTATGTGTGTATACATATATATATAGGATTAGAGAGTGTTTGCTAGCCTTTAAGGCACACTACAGTCTAAATTTCCTAGCATTAAGAATTTCTTACACTATAAGGTCAGGTCATTTGTGATTGCTCAGAAAATTGGATTTTTTTTTTTTTGTACTTTATTTTTTTCTCTTCTTATCTGAAAGGAGTGACCAGAATAGATGTGCTAGTTATCACATCTGATGTTGTTACTCTTACATTTCTGACTAAAGACAAAGATACAGTTTAAGCCTAACATTAACTGTGTCTGAAATTAAGAAGCAGAAAAGACTAATAGTTTCAAAAAGTAGTTCCTTACAAACCGCTAACCACACTGTTGAAGAGCCATTCAGGTTAGCATAGTTTTAAGTTTTGACTCATGGACAGATGAAAACACCAATAATAGAATGGAAGTGAAAATAGTGAAAATAGAACTGCAGTAAGAGAAAAGGGGTTGGGGGGGGAGTTGTCTAATGCTACTGAATATTTGGTTTTGCTATGCTTTAACTAAAACTTGACTGAAGAAGTTGACCATGGAACATTTATGATTATCAAAAAAAGTTCTTGACATTATTAAGAAATACTTAATACTGATGAATTGGAATTTACCTTCGCTCTGTTTTCTTTCCTGTGAGTTCTACTACAGTTTTTTTGTTTTCCAAAGAAAAATATTGCTGTCCTAAGACTTGGATTTGCACGAATCTTCATTGTGAAGAAGGAGTACACCTTTCTAGGTCAATCTTCACACTTATTTTCCCCACTCAAAGGATTTAGTTAATTAAATTCAAATTGCCTGCTATTGTAACTATGGACCCAATTATTGATACTATTTCCTCTAAAGCAACGCAGTAATGTCTGAACATCAAGAATGATGCTGGATATTGTGCTTACTGAAATAAGTTGACAATCAGTCATAAGACATCTGTATTCACCCTACATATACTCTGAGACCAATTTCATTACATCATGTTTCATGAGGGAATAAAAGGGCAGCCAAAAGACCAAGACGGGGTCACTTTGTGACCCAGTCATGAGTACAAAACATTTATACAACATCCTTCACAGAAAGTTGTAGGATGATTTATGGCTCTAACTAAATTAAAAGCAACATCAATCAAAAGGATTTTAATTTTTAAACTGCAACACATTCAGTTTCTGATTATTAAGAGGAAGTCAGTCTCCTAAATTTGATGCATAAAGGCAAAAAGCTTAATTTCAAACAATATGTAAAGCCCATCAGTCATCACACCTCCATGCAAAGTACCTGCTACATACTGCTTTTTAGAACAGAGTTGCAAAGGACATACTTTTGAGAACACGTTGCAGTAAAACAGATTCTTACCTCCTCTATGAAATCAGATTGTCGTTAATATCTGTTGGTTTCTCCTATAGATTTTTTTTCTGATCCGCCTTTCTAGTAGAATTACTGTAAATGAGAGATGAGTTTACTAGCTTAACTATATTTCAGGAAATTATAGTGAAGGCTCTGCTTTATTAGGCAAAGCAAAATTCAAAAGGCTTTGTGGAGACCAGCTCCCTGCGTTATGAAGCCTGCACCAGCAAAAAGATCAGGGAACTCAAAGCCCATTGAGTTGCAAATATGCATCACTCATATTTTCAACTTCAGAAAAATAATTATAGCTGAATTTAATTACTCGGGGTTTTTTGTTGTTTTTGTTTTGTGTGGTGGTTTTTGGTTTTTTTTACAGTAGATTTTTTTCGGCAGGAAAAGCAGGAGTCCTTTTTACAGGTTGCACATGTCCACGTGTTGGCAGCTCAGGGGGGCAGCAGGGCTGCCTCTGTGAGAACAGACCAGGGGCTGCTCCATGTCCAATCTAGCTAGTTCCAGTCGGCTCCAACACACTCAGCACAGGGCTCAGTGGAGCCCCTCAGTTCACATGGTGATGCTTCTGGGAAAACATATTTAAGAAAGGGTAAAAACATTTCACATCAGCTAGGAATTACATGAACGAGAATAAGTGTGAGAGAAACTCACAGTTTCTCTTTGAACTGAGCCCTGCGGACACCAAGGTCAGTGGAGAAGGAAGGGGATGTGGTGCTCCAGGCGCCAGAGCAGAGGTTCTCCCACAGCCCACAGAAAACACTGTGGTGACACAGGTTGTTCCCCTGTAGCCTGTGGAGGACCACAGCGGAACAGATATCCCACTGCAGCTCACGGAAGAACCCACAACACAGCCAATGAATGTCCCCTTACAGAAGCTGCAGCCCATGCAGAGCTCACTCGGGAGCAGGCTCCTGGCAGGAGATGTCATCACATAAGAGAAGGGCTCACAGAGGAGAAGGTTTTCTGATGGGACCTGTGTGCTGTGGGGGACTCAAACTGGAGCAGTCTGTTTGTCAAGGCGTGTACCTGGTGGAGAGGAGCTGTGCTGGACCGCAGCCTGTGGGATGGGGTCAGGCTGGAGCAGGAAAAGAAAAGCATGAGAAGGAAGGAGGAACTGCTGTGGACTGACCATAGCCCTCATTCCCCCAAAAACTACTCTGCTTGGATGAGGGAAGAAGGTAAAGCAGTTGTGAATGAACAAGTAAAGTTGAACCTGGCATGAAGCAGGGTGTGGGGGATTAGTTTAGTCTGTGTTTCTCACTGTCTTACTCTTGTTTTAATTGGCAATAAATTAAATTAATCTTCTTCAAGTTCAGTCTGTTTTGCCCTTGACAGTAATTGGCATGGAATTTCCCTATCTTTATCTCAGCCCATGAGATTTTTGATCTTATTTTTTCCCCCTATTCTTTGTGGAGGTGGAATGGGAGAACAGCTGGGTGGGCACCTGACAGCCAGCCAAGGTCAATGCACTACAGTCTTAGAACAATTTTAATAGTATATTTTTGCTAATGAAAAATGTTAATATTTATTTTGCAGTTCATACATTAAGGTTTTTAAACGACTTTTGAACAAGAATGTCATTAAATATGTGAGATGAATTCCCAGCTGGTGTTTGTGTTTTCAGCTTCATCAAAATCCATGATACTGCAGCTGTTCTCATCAGTACAAAATTTGACTCCTGTATTTAAAATTATTTTTCCTTAAATATACCTACTAACAAACTTAGAGCTCTTACATCTCTGAAACAGGGTGAGGACTTCAAAAAGAAATCTGGAAACCTACAATATAATCAGCTTCTGTTGAAAACAAATGCCTTCTTCACACAGGAATAATCTTACAAGGCTACTTAAAATTTATATCATTTTTCTAAATCATTAAATCCTAGAATCACCTGGCTTCAAATGGACCTTAAAGATCTCCTAGTTCCAACACCCATGCCATGGACAGGGGCACCTTTCACTAGAGCAGTTACATTTCATATCTTTTTACTTTTTTGAGCACAAACTGTTGATCTTGGTATGAAGTAGAAATTACCTACATTTATA
>VYXC01007735.1:367712-424655 GCA_013397175.1 Platysteira castanea
AAATAAATAATATTTATGCATTTTTTCATATGTATAAATCACAAACTCACGGCCATTTCTAGCCTTTACCACAAATTGATCTGGCACTGGATGATATGACACACACACACAATAGCAACACTAGCACAAATTGATTTCTATTTAGCTGAAAATGGCAATTTTAAATTAGCATAAGTGCATTCCTGGTTACAAATCTCTGTGCTCATATGACATTGTGCTTAGACTTTCAGAGCATGGAAAAAGGGGTTTTTTTAAAAAAAGAAAACAATAGTAGCTGATACGCAGATTTGGAATTGCTTTTCCATGTAATAAAAGTTTAACAGCAGGTCAAATTCTTGTTTAAAGTTTTTAGTTTCATTTATTACTTCCAAGTCTTCTGTGTTGTATAGTGATATATACAGGATTATCCTATTTATAAAAGACCTCAATATTTATACTGTATATATTTATAAATTATATGGCAGGGTAGAGGCACAGAAGAAAAAAAGGTAGAAAACTGGCAATTCTCCACATGGTCCTTTGTTGCAGTCTGGCTAAAGCCTGCAACCTCCCTGAAGACCGCTTAGTCCGTAGAAAGAATCAGGAACAATATTTTTGGTAGATATTCATGGATGTTTTATTTCTCTGACCTCATGGCAGCCAGGAGAGACACAGACCGGCCACATGGCAGCCAGGTCAGGCATGGACTGACCACCAAAGACCCAGGAATCATGGGACAACCACAGTTTTTGGGGCGGGGAAAACACCTATAACCAATAAGGAACAGGATAACATCAGGGAGCCTGGAAACCCCATGTAACCACGCCTCAGCTTCCATGGCCCATCCCCCAGGAGGGCACCTCCACAGTCCTTGATCAGTCTAGGAATGGCACAATCATGTTGCACACATGTAATGCAACTACAAACCACACGAAAACTGAATGCCAAGTGTTTGACGAAGTAGCTTCTTGACTGGTGTTCTCTTCCCTACAATGATGAATTAGTAGGCAGGCGCTCTGGGAACCCTTGCCTAGAAGAAATGGAGGGGAAAAAGGGAAGAACATCTCAGAAGTTGCTTTCCAAAATACACCAGAATCTTTCTTTTCTATTTGTCCTTTACTGAGAATTTATTACTTTGTGAACAATCAGATCTGGGTGAAATACTGAAACGTGATTGAAGCACATTTCCACCTGTTCAACTGATTAAAATATATTGTGGCAATGAGTAATGTTTTAATATACTAATTGAATGTATTTTTCTGACTTATTATGATAAGGAACAGTTACTATCTTCTTAAATGTCTGAATGTTCCCTTTAGGCCATGTAGGTTTTAATTATTGTACTGAAATTGATTTGTCTCAGCCAATCACAGAACACAGATAAAGCATGGAGACTTAGGAATACCATATAATTTTTTTTGCTCATTTATTCAAATCCCTGTCTGGTGATTAGCTAATGGGAGCTAATTTACATTCTCTCTATACGTTTATTTCTCAAGAATTACAGTGAATTTGCAGATTTCTGTTTCATCTGTTGTTGCCCATTTAATCCTACAGGGTCTTCCCTAAATATTTTTTAAGTAACTGAACCACACACAGCTACATGAGAATGTATAATAAAGCAATAAAAGATTAAATCCCTGTCTAATAAAAATAAATATATAAATAGAAGGAAACATTCAATAACTTGATAAAGTGCTACGAGGATATTCTCGATAAAATTAGTATTATGTTCTTTTAGAATTTGTTTGCTTTTTCTTTCTATGTGATTTAAATAAAAACTCCCTGTCTTGGATATTTTTTATTAGCAAAAGATTAATATTTTCAAAAAAGACATTAATAAATAAAGAAAATAATATGAAATTAAATATTTTGCTAGCAATTATTTTCTTTTGTGTATGTTTCTTTTTCATTAAAATTATCTTTCACTCATTTATAATTGACAAGCAAGGTTTTTTTCATTTTAATAATGCCAAATTAAGATGATTTGACATTCCAAAAATATTGAAACTTGATAATTCCTATGATAATAAATGAGTGTTTTAAATAAAGTTCTTGAAATGTAATGCTCTCTAATGAAAATAAAACCTATTTGAATCTAATATTTTTCAATCTTTAGGCACCTGTCATGTATTTTGTTATCAGTGAAAGTCCCGTGTATATGTAAATATACATTTAACTCCTGATTCCTCAGATGACTGAGCAGCCAAGAGATGGATATGCAAAGACCATCTCAGAAGTGTCACACTGTCCTGTGTCCTTGTGTGTACCTGTAGCAGGATAAATAAATAAAACAAAGGTAACTTTTCTGTTTAAGTATGTTTTGGCAAACCCTCATGTCATCCATGGTCATATCAGCTTGGCTTATTATTTATAGTCAGGCAAAGCCTTTATCTGAGAAGGAGGGCCCTGACCCCTCAGAGCAGAGACAATAGATGAAATGGATGCTTTCAGAAGGAAGGAAAAGGGTGAATTACGTACTGGGGACCAGATTGATGTGCAATGATCTCAACACAAAAACTGTCTACCTGCTATTTGTTTTGTCTTACTTTGTTTTATTATTTTATTTTATTCCTCTGGCTACATCACAGAGGAGAAATTTAAGAAACTCAGAAGACAACAGAGAGGTGGCTTTGCTGAGGCTCACAGTGAGATTCACAAGTGTGAGCGGCTGCCTGAGGAAACATACAGAAGCATTTGTTGTAGAGCACATTGAGAAGGCAATAAAGGCTGTCAGCACTGATACAAATAGAAGTCAAATCTTTAGTAGCAGATGATGAGTATTGAAAGAGAAGAGAAGGGTCTTCACAAGTAGTCAGGGACTGTTCTGTAAATTTAGGCTTATGGGTGAATGAATATCAGGGCCCAAAACGTTCCCTGTGTGATGCTGATGTAGTGGAACAGACAAAGCCTAAGACATCTTTTGGGTCATTTTCATAGAGATGGCAGAATTTCTATATGCAGATGTGACTGGCTGGGAAATGCAAGACAACCAGGACAGATCAGAGAGTAACAACTCTGAGCTGCCATTAGAAATAAAATAATGGGAAAAAACTATGCACAATCAAGTTTAAAGGTTCAAAAGAAGAGGATGAAACAGTATGTCTAATGTACTATTATCCAAAACCAGCAAAACACAGCATGCGTGCTATTGCAGTTTGCAAGCTTAATCTTCTGTGACAGTTATTAATGTTAATAAAATTGGGTTTTCTTTATATTTTCATTAGTTTACAGGGTGAAGGTCCTACATGTGTGAGTGCCAGGATTCTTTACAAGAAGCATGTACTTTAAAATATACAACCTAAGACTAACTCCATGCGGGGAGGTAACTGCTTTAAATTTCAGTGGATTTGGGTGGAATTTTTAGCCTGAATATTTTGAAGCTGTGTGCTTTCCAATGTTCTCCAATGTCACCTTGAGCAAATATGCCCAAAGGAAGCAGATCATTCAGTAAGCCTAAATTAAGGTTGGGGGTGGGGGGAACCCACTTAAGAGCTGTCATTATTTCTTTTCTAAATTGAATGGCCTCCCTGTGGAAATGGTGGAAGCCATGCTGTACGGAGCTTTTAAAACAAAACTGAACGAGAGTAAAAACCTTACAATGAGCAGTTCTGAACTGGTAGATTAGATAACTGATAGTTTATTTCCTCTCCAATTTTTTCAAATTGCTATGATTTTCGGAAAGACTAATGTTCTTGGTAAAGAAACACTCATTATTTATTTCTCAGCAAAATGAGAAATGAGAAAATGAGAAAAAATGGCTTGTGTGACTGCAATGAAATATAACTGAAGTGACACTACGTCAATTTTTACATGAAATTTCTGACCCAGCCTTGGAAAGGTGCTGACTTTAAGCATTTTTACACAGTCATTTTAGTCAAGTCAAAATTCTAAATATATTATTAAAGAAAGTTACAATGCTATACAATCAAATTAATGTCTTTTCTGGATGGATCAGCATGGTATGATGCCCATTTGTTTGCCTCTTTGGTTGCCAGAGTGAAGATAACTTGGACCAGAGTGAATAGCTTTCTTTTGCCATTGCTTTGCATTCTGGATTATTTTACAATTAAAAGTAGGAGTGCCACTGGCCTTCATGTTCTCAAATTATTTGCACTAGGAAACACAATTAATATTAGGAAAAGATTGATACTTAAACCTAGCTCCTGTTATTTGTGATATGTTGGAGAATATGCCTTTAAAACTTTCCTATTTGTTCTGGAGACAAAATACTACTCCTGGAGGAGAAAACTTGCAGGTGATACTGAATAATGTTGTCACACATTTAAAGAAAGTGTTAGGGCCACAAAGTTACACAAAACATTAACTAATTTTAGATGTGTATAAATAAATAAAAATCACGTAATTTTCAGTTTTTCAGTTCATAAAGAAACAATTCCTTGCATATGAAATACTTTTGTAATGTTTACAGATTTCTCTCCAAGCCAGTAAACCAGAATTGAATGCCCTAAGGAAAAATTAAGTTAACCTGTAAGAGGAAAACAAGTTTCCTGTGAAGGGAAAATCAAGGCCAAAGGCAGTACTACAAAAAAATTCAGGAAATTATGTCTAGGTGAGAATAAAAACCCCATAAACATATGGAAGATTAAAACGTCTATATGGATTCTTTTCAACAATGCATGTGGAAAATCTTATGGGGAAAAGAAAATCAGATCAAAAACTTAGGGTTTAAAAATGCATAGAATGAGTTTTATATATTTTTCTCAAACCACAGAAGGAACAAAGCCAACATTAAGTGTGTGAATCACTGTGAAAGACTCACTACTATATGTTCGAATCAATTTTCTCTGTTTATAAACATCCGCCTAATTTCTGCATCTGATTCCTTTTATGTCACTGCTGTTGGTAGGCTCCTGAGGAGTTCTGAGTCTCCTATGTGCATCTTCCTCTGAACCATTTTTTGCTTTCTAGAATCTACAGTAATTAGCTGTTTATGCTTGTATCTTCTTTTATGCTACAATGTTTCTCCTTTCAAGTAATTCTTCTCTCCCATTTATTTAAGAAGTTGACGTGACTTCTAGCTTTGATCTGAGTAGACTGCAATTGGACACAAAATTCTTCGTATTGCCATTTTTTTTTTTTGCAATTTATAAAAATATAGCCTGAACAAAGACTTGAAAAAGAAGCTTTTTATATATCCTAACAGCTACATTCAACATCCTAAAAGACCCACCAACACAAATACTTCAACCCAATTTTCGTAAAATACTCAGTCTTGTTTCTATGACTTTTCACTTGCCTTCTAGACTCAGTAGCCCAAGTTTAAAAAGTAGTTCACAAATAGTGATCATGATGCTCTCATTTCTGTGAAAAAGATAACACTATCTTTTATGACACATTGTAGTTCTCAAAATAAGACTCAAGTGTTTACTACAGCTGAAAAAAATCCTGCTCTTTTGGGAGAGTGTTTTGTTTACAGAGGGGATCACTGGAGATGTAAAGGACTTCTGTCTTCTGGCCTAGAAAATACTAGTCTGAGATTTTCCATAGCCATACACTAAAGAACCTGACTCTTCTTTACTCAGGGGTAAAAGCTTACTTATTTTCCTGTTCTGAAGCCGGAGTCAGGAGCAGACAGGCTTTATTCTTTCTTGTTTGCTCTTCCTGAGGAAGACAGTGAGTCAGGTGAAACATCTGAGCTGGGAGCCTGCAATCCTGCTGTCTTCAGGTGTCACCCTGGTTCTCATATATTCATTGATGGTTGCTGACTTTTAGTGATGAATCACTTAACAATTGCAAGGAGCTTCTCTGAATTTCTGGTTCTATTGCCCCAGTGTGCAGAAACACTTCAGGTAAAAGGTAAGAATCATATGCTACTTGGCTACTTTAGAAACAGGAAAAGAAATAAATTTTTTACAAATTTCAGCAACCCCCGCTGCCATTGGGAAGTATTTTCAAATATTTTTAAAGGGAAAAGAAGAAAAAAAGAGAAAAACCCCAAAATTAAGGCTTAAATAAATTCATATTAAGTATTCACTAAGGAAATTTAAATTACTTTCCAAATAATTATTGGAGCAAAAATTTTCATTTTAAAAGGAAGAATAACATCTATTTAATGTTCACCTTATATGCAATGCTTTATAAAACTTTATTAATCTGACACTTAAGATAAAAAATCATAGTAGAAAGTAAAATGAGTTTAAATTCTCTACTGGCTGTCCTCTAAACCTCTCAAACCCTTATACTCTATGCACTTACTGCAGATTTGTTCTGCCAAAAGCAGAGGTAACGTAACAGCTGCAGGCTGACAGTTCACATTAACTGTTGCAACTCGGAGGAGCGTGACCCCTGTCTTAGACGTCGCTTGTTCTATCTTATCAGACATAATGCAGACGAAGAAATTGTGCTACCAAGAAAATCCCAAGGACCAGAAAAGTCAGCAACAGCAAAAGTGCTAACCTACATTTTCAGTCAGCTTTACGGGAGGAGCTGAAACATAATATTCAACAACCATACAAATCCCAACTACTTCTGTGTTCTTCTTACTCAGCTGGAGAAGTGCTGAAGCAGCTGTCTTGCTACAAGGAACTTGCCGCAGTTCTGCTTTCTGCTGGCCAATTCTCTCTCAAGTGATCCTTGATCAAGAGCTCACAGTGTAGCCCAGTAAACACTATTTGGCTTGACTGGTGAAAGGCTGCAGGCTTTGCACTGCCCCAGCAGCACAGGGTCTCATGGCTCTTTTGGGCTCACTGGCTACAACTGGGCTCAGACTGGTTTATCAGCAGTTGACAGGAGCAGTGTCCATGGCATGCCCTGGTTTCGCTTTTCCCTGTGATTCCCAGTACAGCACTGGTCAGACAATGGTTGGGAAGCTGAGGGTGAAAAACAGCAGCCCGTCATAGCAATAACAGGAAACTGATGGGAAGACAATGTCTTGTATTGAAAGAAGGTTTAAAAGTGACACAAGACTAAGGGAAATGTAGCTCCTTCCTGTAAGTATCTCAGAATGACAATAATTTGTCAGAAACACCAGCAAATTATTACACCAAAATCACCCAGCACCTACCCCCTCCTCTTCCTGAGAAAGATTCAAACCATCAGTCTTGGGATCCATGGGGAAAATGGAAGGGTGAGCATCACACAAGAGAAAGAGACTCATAAATGTTCTTTTATAATGCATTTAATTAATCAGGCTTTTCTGCCTTTCTAATTTGTACTTTAAGTAATAGTACTGTCATAACTGGACTAATGATAACTTGTGTTTTGATTGTATTATAAAGATTTTTAAGCTTACAGTAAACTCTTTGTTCTGTGTAATAGTTCCCTCTTGCCTATAACAGGATTTGCATCAAGTATGCCACGTAAGAGAAGATAGTAGTTAATATGCCCTTGGATTTAGAGGTAACTTTTGTAATGCTTGGTTTATTACACTTGAAGAGGAAGTAGTGCAACAAAGGCAGCTATGAAATATTTTTAAGATGTGATGTTAGTGATTGTCCTATGGAATAAGGAATCTGAAAAATTCTGAAGACTTATTATCTTTACTACATATTTTGAAAACTATCAGTAAATATGTGGGAACCAGATGTTTAAAATCACAATAAACTTGGCTCCATGAACTGGCACGTACCTTTCACCTGAAAAATAAAAGCAACATAGATCACTATAAAAAGGACCTCTCTAATACAAATCATTCATCTTTTTGCCTTGATTCAGGTGTTGTTTTTGATAAAAACAAGGCATGGGGGGAAGAGAGGAATTAACTCTCTTTCAACCTCTCTATTCACAAAGAGTCTAAGGTGGCACCTAGGCATCACATGGACACAACAGAAACATCTCCTTGGTAAAGAGGTTAAACTGTGTCATCCTTTGGTCTGACAGATATCCTTCTTCACCTTGCCTTTCCTTGCCTTGCCATGCCCTGCTCTGGGGATCAGGAGGTTTGGAAAGGAAAGAATGCATGAGGAGAACAGTGACTGCATCTGTTTGTACTATGGAGTAAAATAGATACAGTGCTACTCACCACCTAGGAGCAACCTTATTATTGCTGCTCATTTTTCCATATGACTACATTTTTTTTCTCCACCCACTCATGCAAATTTTTTTGACCTCTATTTTTCTCCTCACTCCACTTCACCCATTTTGTATTTCATTGTGACCCATTCAAAGCACAGCACCCAGCATCATCGTTCCTCTTTACATTTTGTCCATCTGGGGAGGCAGAGTTCATCTGCAAAGTACAGAATGACATCTCAGTCAAGAACTCATCTCTTCCCCTGGTAAAATTATGGTTTTTATTGTTGCTGTGGTGGTGTAGTTTTCTGAATGTTAGGGGTTGTTTTATTGTTGGTGGGGTTTTTCCCACGCTTTGATGTCACGTAGCACGATAGGTAGATGAAGACATAAATGGGGATGGAAAGTATGTTGGTTGAAAAATGGGTTTTTTAAGGAGCTGAAGCAGCTTGAAAAATTGATTGGATACTACAGTACTCTGAAATAAACAGGAAATAAGCTAAGTTCACAGACCTAAAACATGGCGTTTCTTGCCACTTTCTTCCCTTGGCAACTGTAGCACAAACATTTGAAGACAGGTAATTCAGTTTTAAGAGTGCTCCAGGGTACTCTGAAAAAGCTTTTTTTCAATCTTTTCTGCTCCTATTTCTAAAAAGAATTCTGAAATTACTTACTGGATTGGGAGGAAAGCTATAAATATCCTACACACTAGGCAAATGCCTAAACTTTTAGTCACTGGCTATATTCAGTTATCCAATATGAATAGACTGAAAGAGATTTATCAGAGAAGACAAAGTAACCCAGAGCAATGTTACTTAAAGCCTTGAAGTTAGTTTTACTAGGAAATAGAAAATGGAAGTTCAGGTGTCTGAAAATAGCAAGGAACCAAATGTCTATCTTCCTTATCCTGCATGAGTATTGTATTCTTGCAATTATGGGCTAAATTAAATGACTGGATACACTGGATTGATCCTAACTGGAGAGCTTAATCCAAGTCTCATCTTGCTATTTTATTGTTTTCTCTCAAGGCGTTTGAAAATGAAAGAAATGTTCCTTTCTTGTCAAGTAAAATTGGGGTCATCCAAAGCACCTATTCTCTTTCATTACATGAATGAGTACAAAATTTTTCACAGGGAAGGAAAGAAGCAAGCCATAAATATGGTAGAAAATGCGCAAAGTGCTACCAACACAGGAAGCGTTTAACATTTTCTTTGCTCTTATTTTTATGCATGAGTAACTACATGAAATGCAAACTACTAGAAAAGCAAGTTTTAGGTGTCAGGATTTGTCTCAAGCAGTTATAACCCACTAAGGACATACAGCAATCATGTTGACAGGAGGGGTACCAGGATGCTGTATTAATAGCCTGTCATCTCAGCCCATTTCTGCCCGACAATGTCTCCAAAAGCATCAAGGCCATCTTCATCATCGGTGTGAATTTTCAACCAGGCTTAAAGTATTATTGTGCAAGAGAAAGATTGAATGGCCAAACTGTGCTACCTTCTTAACCTGGGAGAATATTAATAATGGATGACAGAAATGCCTGCACAGATGTTATATTTGAAACATTTATTTGGTGATGCATCATAAGACTTTCTGTAGTGGTCAGTCTGAAATGTTTGCCAGAAGTTGTGCCACTCAGTCCTAAATATATTGTCTCCTGCTGCACTGAGAAGGAGTCTCTTGGTGTTTTGATGTCTCTTTAAACACAGGTAGTTGACACCTTCAATCATCCAAAGCAAAGGCTGAGAAGCTACACTTTGTGTTGGTACTGATGTACAAAATTTTTTCTAAGAAGTTGTCAGTTTCTTGCTCTGGCTGCATTTTATGTCATCAAATGAAAATCAGATATTTTATTCTCAGAGTGACCTGATATAGCTGAAGATGTCCCTGCTCATTTCAGAGGTGTTGGACTAGATGACCTTGAAAGGTCCTTTCAACCCAAACTATTCTATGATTCTGTTTTGGAGAATGATAGTAGACTGCACCAGCCAAAAGCATTTTCAACCTTAAATTACTAGCTATTAAAAAAAATTATTTATTTTTAAAGAGGTGGAGCACAATAAGCACAAGAATAATTTTATTAGGCTAAGGGGAGCAAGTAGGCATATCTCTTTATTAGCATGGTTTTTTGCACAAATGTAAACAAAGCCTTTCCATGAGAAAAGAAGAAATCTTTACCACTTTGAATTGTTCTGGGGCAACTTGTGTGAACTAGAACATATGAAAAATGTCAGCAAAGAAAGGGAATTGAAAGAAGGTGAAAAGTGAAAGGTTTAACTGTTGTCTGAAATGATAGCTATTCATATCCATTAATATTTTAATAAACACGCTACCTTACTAGTGCCCTAGCAGCAATTTCCCTCTATCATATACTTCATACCTCTTCTTTAAATCTTCATGTTCATGTATGACTTTTTCTTTTTGGCAAAGGCACAAGTATTCATGCAGTTTGTTGACTATCCTTCTCATAATCTGTCACTTTAAGACATCTAGGAAAAGAAGGAATTAATGGAAACATCACTTCATTTGCCAGCAAATTGGAGGAAGAAACTAAAAAAAGAAATGTTTCAATTTTTTCAGAATCATGTAGCAATTTTCATTTCCATTATTTACAGAGGAAGAGGGCTCCAGAGACATAACTCAAAAGTTAAAACATTGAAGCATTAAGGAATATGAAGTTGGAAGTAAATGTACTTGTAAGTAGTTCTCTTATTTTGACAATTGATATTTGACTGGGAGAAATATGTCTGATCCAGGAAAATAATTTCTACACTAAACTAGAGAAAATAGGCACTCTTCTAAGAACATGTTCAGAAATGAGATGCACTGATGGACAAAAAAGGAAACTTTTATCATATTAAACCTGTAACAAAATATATGGATGCATTTTTGCCAGTCAGAACAAAAAAAAAGTTACAATATAGGAACTGAGCCCTACAGAGCTACTCCCTCTCAACCAAACTATAAGTGCTTTTTTTTTTTCAACTGGTTACAACATGTTTATTGGGTTATATAAAAAAAGGTTGGGTTAGGATCCAAACTGAAATTGCCAGCACTGGAGGAAATTCTGTTTAAACACATAGGAGGAAACAATCTCTGCCACCAGAGTGTTTTAAATAGTACTGTTTAAAAAGGCACTATATCACTGTTGCTTTTCTGCTTTCCTCATTGTGCCTCATCTTTTTGCATCACATATCTGCATTCTCTTCCTTTCCAAAGATTCTTAATTTGCCTCTTCTCAATCAGATAGTTTAGTGTTGTTTAAAGATCCTGGGCCCCTGAGAATGCTTTAAATATTGTATTGCCCTATAGAAGGCTCATTCTCCACAAAGCCTCTTAGAGATCTCTGGCTAGTGAAAGTTAAGCACCTACAAAAGAGAGGTCAGGCTACTGGTCTTTAACTCAGGATTATGGAAAGTAATTATGGAACATGTTGAGAAGTGATCTTACCTGTTTTCCCTCCAAGACTACTCATGAGAATTGGCCTGTCTAATCTCAATGTATAGGGATTGATGGAGAATTTTCATTTTTCTCAGGTTGATTATTCCAGCGATTAGAAAGTTATTTTCTAAAACCAAACCTAAATCTTTCTGATAAAGTTTTACCCGTGGAGTTTTCCCCCTTCCTGTTTGTTTTGTTTTGTTCGTTTCACATCTGCTAAACTAGAAATATATGTTAAGACCACTCCAAACTGAGACAAATCTATCCATGGACAAAGTTGCTTTACATGACTCCAACAAAGGGAAATGTTTGAGAGAGTTTTTCATGGCTTCTCTCCCATGAACTACCACTTTTGTGAACTTTAATCCTTTTTGGTCCAGGGACCGATTTAGTTGATATTTTTAGCGCACAGTATTAAACAAGTAAATGTTAACTTTCCCATGGGAGCACTTTAGTTATATCTCTCTAATGCATGTAGTGTATACGAAGGGGACTAAAAGCTAAGAATACTCTCACAGGCAGCTCTTATCAGGTGGTAAAAGAAAATTGGCAACCCTACCTCTATTGTGTCTTCTGAGGTTGTAGAGGATAATTCCGTGCTTCTTAAAATCATGTCTGTGTACTTTGCCATTCTCCTATGACGGAAATACTACATGCTCAAATATTCAATCTGCTATATTTTCTCCAAGTCAACAAACACCCAAATCTGACTAATTCAGAGTGCATCAGATTAATTTGTCTTTTCTCCAGGGCAGTCTTCTTAATGCGAGACTACTTTTATTCTTTATGGCTTGATGGGTTTCTTCCTCAGGGCTTTGGGTAACATTAGTGATCCTTCAGAAAGCTTCTTTTTTTGAAATTAATTTCTTTGCCATATTTTTAATTTTATGAGAAAGTGGTCTAGAATCTAATAGAAAGTGGTATTTTTTCTATTTTCTTTTTACTCTCTTTGAAACATACTAGAAAGTATCTGTGTGCAGAATATAACAGAAGTTTCTAAGTCTGAGTTTAGGAACTAAAGAATGAAAATTATTCTCTAGTCAATTCCATACATTATTTGAGGAGGAATTCCGTAAAAACACATTAAAACTATCCTTCTTTTAGCCCTTGTAAAATTCTATGGAGTGGGAAGATAGCAGAATACTCTAGGTGGGTTATAACAGGTTTCAGCATTTTCATGGGTGCAAGTCTACTTATGAAAGCATATGAAGCTTGAAATTGTTGGAAGTCTTTCAAATTCCTAAATGTCCTCAGTTTTTAAGATGTCCCAAAATCTTTATTAGAAAGAGATATATACTATGTCATTACAAACTAATGCAATGAGTAAGACTGGTAACAGAAACAATCACTGCAGTACCTGCACTCCCACTCAAGCAAGGGTTAAGCTTTCATGACAGTAGGGGTGGGACAACACTAAGTTCTCCAGATTTAAAACTAGCCCTAGGCTCTTGCATCTCAAAATTTCATCTGCCACAGTTAAAAAAACTCAAAACCAACCAGAAAACACTAACCAACCAAACAGCAGCAAATTTACAACAGGTGCAGTATGATTCCTGCTTGTGTTAAATGGGTTCATTGGGAAATGACTGCTCAAATGCCTCCATTAATTCCAGCAGCTAAAAGGAAAAAGGTCTTCTGGCAAAGAGCAAAGAGGTCTCTGAGAGAGTCCCTGTGATGATGTTGTCTCAATCCCATTGCTCTTACTGGGCAATCTGTGGTGTCTGTGTGAATTCTCTCTCAAAACACAGGTGTCCTCCTGTCCCTCCAGTCCTAAACAGTTTAAATCTGTTTACCTTTAGGACACTGATAGAATACACAGAAAGGAAGTGTTGCTGTGGAAGGAAATTTTAGAGAGATAGAGTATTTTTCTGTTAAGGTATACCTAGAGAATGCTAGTATGTTATTGGTATTACCAGATAATGGCAAATAACTAGATAATGCAGTCTGTCACTGAGGTTCAGGCTCACTTTGTCTTTGGCCATGCCCAAGAATAATTGGCAAACAAATTCACGGAAAGATGTTTAAATCTCTTTAAACCAAATAAATTAATTAGCACTAAAGAATTTACTGGAAAATTACATTTGTTATTTTTTTAATGAGTTAATATTATTGATAGAAATAAAACAAAATCTCAGGCATCATATTTTAATTTGGTTTTTTTCATAAGCTTGAAGACAGTAACTGCTGGTTTTCAATATGGTCTGGCATTTGGCCTTAGTTAATTAACTACCTATCATAGAGAAATAGAAAAAACTAATATTAAAAATAAAGATATAATGCCAGTTATTTCAGTAGGCTTCCACATGTATTCAGCAGGTTAATATATACCATCAACACAGATTTTTCGGTCTCTTAAATATCACAAGAAAAGAAGGAGTTTGTGTGTTCTCAACACAGCCATACAGAAAACTACGGAGGAAGACATAAACACTGACTGAAATGAATGCAAACATTGCAAGAAATCTAAAATAAAAAGCCTTTTCCCTTCTGTTTCTGATCTAAGCCACCCGGGCTTCTATTTAGGGCAAGCCAGGAACAACCATCACTTTTACCTATGAATGTGAGTTAATTCTTCATGAGATGTACTTGTGACCTTCAAACTACTGTTTTGAGTGGCTTACAAAGAGCCTCAGTGCAGAATATTCAATGTGCCCTTAGGTTTGTGCTTCCATCAGAACAGCACCTGCCACTAAAGTCAGTCAGATCATATGTTTATAGCCTTTCTTCATGCTTATTTTTTAAAGGCAACGATAGAAATGAATTCAGAAGTAATTTAAAATAAAGTGTAGCATCTTTTATACCTTCCAAAATATCTCTTTATAAATTACCATTTGTGAATAGAGTTTGAATGAGATAATACCTTATTTTTTTGTTGAAAATATTGGGAACCTTTAATTAGTCTTAGCAAGGTTTGAGGGGTTTTATTTGCACTGAAGGAAATCAAAATATATGCTGTCAGGAAATATCAGAATAATAAATTCACATACAGATTTACTTGCGGTGGAAGTGGGATTCTCTCCTTTATCTGAGTAACTCAGGGTTTAAATCCATTATCAGTACTAAATGATACTGTGATTCATTCAATAACCTACTCATTAGACAGTCTTCTCTCTCAAAGCAAATCCCAGATAATCTCTTCACATCATATTGCCAAAGGGCCAATCTTAATCAAATCATTTAAGTATAGAATGATCTTTGGTTTCTAAGGCGAGATCAGAAAGAAAATACTGATGCCTGTTTGATTCTGAACTTGCTGCATGTGAGACTGGTGATGGTTTTTCTCTTTCATGGTCAGTACATACAAATAAGAGAATCCTCAAACAAGACGCTACAAGACCCTAGTGCATGGATTCGTTGACCAAAAGATGAAGATCAGTTTATACTTCAAAACCCATGAGCTGGGTTTTTTCCATTTAGGCTTTTTTTCTTTTTGAATGAAATGAGTTTGACAGATGCACTAAAAACTTGTCTATAGTTTTCTCCATACAAGTTTAATTTGCCTTACAAGATAATGAAGTTCTCACTTGAACTTCATGTTGTTTTTGCCTATGAATATTTACCCTTAAGTCCATCCAGTCTTCTATAAGCTTAAAAAAAGTATTCATTATTTAATGTATTTTATATTACTTGGGAAGTATCTAGAATTCCATCAAGGTTACAGTCTTGACTGTGAACCACTGCTAAACATTGATAAAAACCACAAAAGATCAACATTATGGTCCTGCTAGTTTTTTTGTACTGTGTTTATATTAAAAAAAAAGAGGCAAAAAATCCCCAAACCTACCCTAACCTAATATTCCCACCCCCTTAATAAAAAGATGATGATTATTGGATAGGTATTTGCCATCAAAAATTGTTAGTTGCTATCTGCTCTCATGGCTTTTCTAGCTATATTTTTAAAATGTGTGAATAAAAAAAAAGTTACTTTGATTTTTTTATCCTTGTTGCTTGTTGGCATGCTCAGGGAGTAGCACTTCATGCAGCTCTGCCTATGCTGTAGTTCTCTACTGGAAAAAAACACAACACTGGAATTTTCTCTACAGAATCAGATTTACCTAGAGACAGAGGGAAGGACTCAGGGGATGGGTGAATAAGAATGTCCTTCCAGTTGCTCTCACGAGAATGACACCCACTCCTTGTTATGCAGTCCAGGGCAGGATGCAATTTTGTGCCACCTCTCTCTTTCAACCATCAGTACCTACATGAACCCCTTCCAGCAGATGCACAAACAAATTTGCAATAGAAACATTCCAGATGAGTATGGATTACCTGGCAGCTGAGGTCTCAGAAGCAGCTGCTGATGGTACTTCTGTCATATTTTGAAAGATGGAGAACAGAAGCCTTGCACCACTAAAGGACAATTGATTCTCTGTATTCTATTTTCCAGATATCTTTCTGCAAGAGAACTATTGATTTAGACCTTTTTGGGTACATTTATCAAAAGCTTTTTCTTTGCAGCATCAATAATATTTTACACAGTGAAATTGAAGGGAACTAATACCAAGGATGAACCAAATCCAATTTCCAACACTTTGCTACCTGTGAGCAAAACACTTAGTGCTTGGGAGACTTAAGATCATCTGTTTGCTGATTTCTCTTGCTACATCTTGAGTCACTGACTGAGACCATCTCTGAAAAGGTCATTCATGGAAGTTTTATCTTAAGCTGTTGTGTCCAAAGAAGACACCAAAGTGTCTGGCATTGATTTTTCTTGCACTGCAACATTACTCCCAGGAGCAAACTATCAAAGAGCCTATCGATAGAAACATGCCACAAGTCTGTGACTACATAGAATAAAACTACGGGCAATCTCATTTTTTAATATTACCTGTCCTTAACACACAAGGAAACTGGACAAAATCACCTTAAAGTAACTATCTGAGATGTGATACAGCAGTGAAAGATGCGCAGTGCTCTTTATGGACCAAGTCTCCGTCAACTGAATCAAATACATAAGGCTTTTATTGGATGCAGTTTCTGTACTTTGGACATATCCTGGGTAGATATTCCTTGGAGGAAGCTGGGAGAGGAAGAAGATGGAAAATCGGAATACTACTCAAATGGTTATTATAAAATATTGAAATATAAAACCAAGTCATACACTTTCTAATAGATTTTTGAATAAGTCAAACTCTTCAGAGATTTGTACTGTTCCAGTATTTGAACCACGATGACAGCTGTACCTTGCAGAGGAAAAGCCACTTCCACCTGATCTAGACTCACCCTCCCAAGCCTTATGATGAGCCCTCTGCTGCATTCTAATTTATTGAAGGACAGACAGTTTGCCAAGTAAGCAGCTATATCCCCTTATGAAAGTCCCAGTGTGATGTAAGTTAAGCAGTGCATATACACAGACACATACAACAGTGAATTTTCACATTTTGACACCTTAAAGGCTTTTCAGAAGTCATGGTAGCTTCAAAAGTGTCTGCTTTCTAACAGTGCATATATCTGTATAACTTTTTGTCATTTATTTCTCTTTGTAGTTTTGCTGACTGCTACAGTTTTATTCCTGAGACATATCAAAGAATATAGATAACAGAAGTCAAAAGATGGTAAATTCATAATTACATTCAAATGTAGTGTATAACACACATTTTAAATTATTTTTATGGATGATTCATATTTTCTCTTGCAGTATCTTATATTTCTTTAACTTGATAGCCTAACTGTAGATAAGAGTCAAGAAGGAACAAATCAGTGTCTCAGTGGGAAAAAAATAAGTTCAAATGAAACTTTCCTGCTGCTTCTGCGGAAGGAATTTGAGTATACGGATTAATCCATTTTCTCTCTCAATGTATAACATATTATATAGGAAATCCATTTTTTTTCCTCAATATCTTGCATATTTTAAATTTATTTATGGGTATTACAGGAGGAGAGGGGAATGTTGTCACTAGGTGATGGCAGGATAGGTTCCGTGGATTACTATTAAAGACCATCCCATATTGAAAGGGAACCTGCAAACTGAGCACATATGAGAAAATTGCTGTAACTAATGCTAAATGCTAAATCCTCTTTCATTTGTTTCCTATAGTACTTTACCACATTTTGTTTGACTTCCAGAATGATCCTTTGAAAGCCGGGTTTGTACCTGAGCCTCCTTGGGAATGATGCACTGCAGAAAAGGGAGCCCTTTCAGAGCAGGATTTCTATATTTTGCCATTTTTAATACATCAATCAGTCATAGCAAACAGTCAGTCTCCCCTGCTGGCAGTCCTGGTGGGAAAGGCAGGGATTTTCAGTGTCAGGTCAAAACCCCTCTCTGGCTCACACGTATTAATGTTGCTCTCAGCAGGAGCAGCACACACACCTCAGGCTAACGCTCCCTTCTGCCAGCGCCCAGCCTGAGCTCAGGGTCATTAACTCAGCCCATGGTGTTCATCCCAAGTCAGCCTGACAACCTGGTCACAGGGACAAGGCCTTCATGGAGGTCGGGGCTGCCCACTGGGGAGAGAGGTTGAGGCTTATAGATTAATCTCTCTTCACCACTTGTTGGTCAGAAAGAAAAACACACAGAATGATACAGGCAAGGGTGTGATCTACACGTCGACAGCTCTATTGAGTTACAGTTATTACGGTCAGTCTCACCTGGGAACCTTGTGGACAGTGATCTTCTGATCAAAATGGAAGTGCTCGGCACCACCATTTTAATAATTTTTTGAGCTATCAGTTTAGAAAATTTTCTGAAGGAGCAAACTTCATCCTTACCACTTTCCAGATATGAAGGTAGAAATTGCATCCCACCTTGCCTGAATTGTTTTAGTAGCACTTCCCAGAGCTGATTTAGTTCCAGTAAAAATATAAGCAAGTCAATTGTCATTTACCGACTTATCTGGATTAACTTTGAATTGTTTCTAAAGGTAATATATCAAAATATTTTAAAAGAAAATAAAGTTTTATGTAGAAAGGAAGATTTTCCATTATAAAGAATTTGATCTCCTTTTCTTTTTCCTTTATCCCTTTTTTTTTTTGTGTAAAGAGATGTAGGTCCCCAAGCATCTGTAAAACAAAAAAGAGAGGAAATATCAAGGGATTTATAGTATGCTACCTACAACTTTGAGATCTCTTCCTTTGAACATATTTCATTCCATTCCCTGCAGGATTTATTTCATATTTCCTAGGCCTTTAGGGATGGTGGGGTTGAAAGGAAGTTGGACTACAGTATGAAGCCAGCAGGGTAAGAGACATGATCTGTTTTGCTGATTTCAAAATAGGACCTGAGGTTGTCAGAAAAATAACCATTTTTTTTATTACCAAAGGCAGATTTAAAAGCCTATTTAACAATGAAGGAGAAAAAGTGCATCAGCATATTGTGCCATGATAAAAGTTTGCATAAAGGACATTTGCTGTGACAGATATATTCCAAACAGATTCATAGCTATGCTGCACTGTTTTCCAGTATGAACAGAAGACCAAAGAAATATAAATGAAAAATCTTTTTGAATACTTACTGTTTTTCAAATTTATTAAATATGTATCTGGATGGATCATCATGGTTGTACTATGATTTCTGTGAAATTGTAAAAAATCATCTTCTTTGGTGAAGAATTTCAGATTCCATTATCCCTTAGATGAGGCACTACACTGTTAATAAATACATACAGTGAGCCCATTGTTACAAACTCTAGCTGTAGTTCAGTAAATTTCAGCTATCCCACCTTGTTCTACTTGCTCAGCTATTCTAGGATGCCATGAACAACAGGATTTAATTTCATCTGCTACAGCTTTTCTTTTTGGGGACAGAAGGGAGGAAAAATCTTAGAAATTCTGTCCTAGGTGATTAATTTCTAATAAGAATTCACCACCTAAGAGTTACAATGAAAATAGTAAAAGAAAAGAAACATTTGACCCAGTATCTTCAAAGTTCTGGAATAAACAGTTGCCGGGCGGCTCTTATTACATTCTTGTGAAACAACTGTTAACTAATATTTTGATTTCACTGATGACAAAGCAGAATCTGGAAGGAGACATGAATCCCATAAACTCCAAAAGAGATTCAGTAACACATCTGGAATCATCTTCAGTCGGCAAATTACAGTTCTTATACCCACTTGAGCCCTAACTTCCTATTGCTTTTATTTAAATAAACTGACATTTTGAATCACTACGTCCTTGGTGTGTAAAACTCTACCATGCATAATTTGGTTGGGAATTCGTCAGCACAACACGTCCATACTCCCCTCTTTTTTTTTTTCTGGTTTCAAACTTAATGTGTGTCCATCTGTCAGTGTCCTGTGTGCTCTGAAATCTGCACAGCACATTCTCAGCTTTTATGCAAGCTATAACCCCGTGATATTGTAAAAAGAAAATAGAAGTATCATTTCAAGACACAGCTCATTGAATCCATTTTAATTAAAACTTTTTGAAATAAATTTTATAAACTTCCTAATCTTAGCTGCAGATTAGTTGCCTGTTTATCGGTTGAATGCACTAGGCACATTTTGGTTTGCATACTTAGAGATTACAGCCCTGTTTTGTCCTGAAGGTATTTTATTTGATGAGGTCCATTTTAAACAGCCTAATACATGAATTAGCTGCCAATATAGGGCATAAACCCAATCTAATTTGAGGGACCCACATAATTTATTCTGCATGATGAATTCTCCCAAGGAAGCAGTGGAGCAGAAATACCTTTCACCAGTAAAGAGAAAGCCATGAATTTAGAATGGCAAAAAAAACCAAACCCCAATAACAACAAACAAACAAGCAAAAAACCCCTCAACAATTTACTAGTACACAATTCTTAGCACAAAATATTTAATCCAAAGAACATATGCATAATAATGTTTAATTTTTTTTTTCAAGGACACCTTAGAAGTGAATAATATCCAGACAGAGTAACATTAGTGTAAATCATTAGCATAATTTCTAAAACTTTTCTGTAATATATAGGCAAGGAGGAATTTTGGAAACAGCATTAATCCAAGACATTCCAATCTTGATATACAGGTAATTCTTCACCCTTTCTGCCAAGCAGAGCTAACCAGATTTCATGTGCCATCTGATTATTACAGCCTCTTCAGCTGGACTTGTTCCCTGCTGAGTTCAAATCCAATAAATGCAGATGCATAATTGTACATCAATTTTCTGATTTACTTGTTTTGCAATTCATCTATGGCCTGCAGTAGCTTTCAAAAGCCCTTGAGTCAAAATGGTCTGAATCTGAGCATTAAAGCTTACAGAGTTCCAGGCAATCTTCCCTCTCTTTTTGAAACTTTTCTGAATTTGAAGTAGAAAACAGCCTACTGCTACTGGGACCTTCTTTAAGTTGAGAAAGATCAAAAGTAAAGTATTGCAAGAAGCAAATCACTCTACTCAGTTATGTGCACCTGAATATTTAGCAGTGATATGCTTTCGAACCTTGCCCTCACAGATAGGTGCAACATTTTTCATTTGTATATAAATAAATTTTAAGCTCTTGTATATTTGCTAATGCTTGATATAGTGGATGATATCTTCTTTACTTTTATTTTTTTAAATTCTTTTTAGTATAAGGTCCATGCACAGGACCTGCCAAACTGGGTCAGATTCAGGTATCCATCTAGATGGAGAAGCTGCATTAGTCAATACACTGGGATAGAGCTGATGAACAAAGCAAGGAGACAGTGATTCTCTCTTGAAATGTCCTTAAATATTTTATCAATTAGAAGTTCATGAATTGGCTGTTCCATGAAGACTACAATGTTGAACAGCTGTGCTTGGGTAGGTTTCTTCATGAAGCCTTTCACAGACCCTTTATCCTTCAGAAAAAATGTGGAAATCACTGTTACAGAATGAGCAAGAAAATTGTGTGGGTTTTTTTTTAAATCTTAGTTTATTCTAAAAAGACTTGTTATTTCAATAAGTATTGTCTACATCTTGAACTTTTAAAATACAGAAAAATCATTATCTACTACGCTTTGCTCTTTTCCAAACATATTGCTTTTAATGTATCAGTTTTATTGCTACACAGACCATTCTGTATCGTTCTCTGTATATTTCTGTACTAGTTTGAAAGCAAACCAGTGAGAGACTTGAAATCAAAACTACAATTTAATAGGAGAATTAAAAATAAATGCAGTAGTACAGAAACACTGACAGAGTCAGGATACAACCTGACACCCAGTCTGGCAGGGTGGTGGCAGCAGTCAGATTAACTGGTGGCTGCACTCCTCCTGAAGTGACAGATGTGGTTCTGTTGGAGCAGTGATCCTGTAGAAGGGTCTGGTCTTCCTCTGAAGGTCCAGTGGTGGTTGTGTAGCTCTTGCCCTCTGGGAATCCAGTAGGTAAGGGCTGAGTGTGGTGCTCCAAACCTCAGGTTATATCCAGGTAGGAACGCTTGGTTCTTCCCCATGGGCAGAGCATCTCACAGTGGGATGATGTAATTTTATGAGTCATGCAGGGAGGCTGGATGGCCCATTAACAGAAAATATCTACCAGAGGGACCTGTCAGGGATGTGTCATGGAAGAGATAAAGAACCCTGCCGCACCTGGATTTAACAGATGGTGATAGAATCCATACTTTTGGTTACATCTTACATTGTAACCTAAGAAAATTTCCTACTTGTATTTCATCCTTTAATTTGAGGGGCCAGAGTTGACTCAATGACCAAGATAAGTGTATTTTCATCTTTATTCACAAAGATTTCAGTATCTTTTTCCTGAGAGGTGATAACTAATTTGGAACTCATCACTGTGTTTCCATGTAGAGCTGAAATATTTTCTCCTGTGAGCATTACTTTGTATTAACTGTCTTTGGGTTCCATCTCCTATTTTATTGCCTAACCTCTCAGTAACACGGCAGATTTTTGCACCTCTTTGAGGTTAATTTTCAGTGACAAGCCTAAATACATTCATTTCAATGAATTCTGTCCACTAGCTTATAACCTTTTCTCTGCAATAATTAGTGATATCCTATATGTCAGAGAATCTATAAAGATCATTAGGGAAACTTGCTTGGAACTGCCCTTCTTTGTGAAAATTTCTACCTTTTCTTTAGCATGTTATTAATTTATGACAGTGTCAACTCCAGAAAGCTGGGCTTTACTGAAATTTCATGGAAAAGTGTTGTACTTCTCAGTATTAAATCCATTTCTAATTGTTACATTTACTGTAACTGTGGATGTGGCTAAAGACATAGGTCTGCAGAAGGCAACTTATATATTAAATAGGAACTTTGAGAGACAGTATGTCCTCTTGGAAATAAATACATTATCCCTCTGCAAGGACTTAAAGAGCTCAGTTGCCTGTCTCAAATACTGTCAAGGCCATAGAAGAAACTTGCCATGAGAGAAGCCATCACAGCAGGAATTTGAGATAAGCTCAGAAGGGAGGAGTTATGTGAGGAAGTTGCTATTCCAGGCCTATCAGAGGTGATGTCTGGTTAGCACATCCCAGTTAATGTATCTGGACAAAAATTCAAGCTGTGGCAAACTGTGTGAAAGAAACAACAGCTCATGCACATATCACCCCAAGTTGGCACCTGCAACCACCACCAACCACTGAAGCAGCCCCGGACTAATTTCTGGGGCCTTCCACCAGAGGACTGGGCATGATCCACAATATTAAAACTTCCCCCCAGGGCAGGTAGCAGGGCATTCCCACCCAAATGGGAACACACATTAGTCTCTTCAATTCTGTTTTGTGGGTTTCCCCCACCCTTCATCAATCAAGACATGCAACCATCACTTCGACCAACAGACATCCAAATTGCAACAATCAGGTCTCATTAGCAGATCCCCAGGTGCTGATAACTTTACTCTCCGCTATCTACCCTTGTCCTTTCTTTCTCTTTCTTTCTTTCCCTTACCTATTTCCTTAAGTGATATTTTCATACTTTTATATTGTCATATTACTATAGGTAATAACCCAAACAGTTATACCTGCTTTCCACTACAACCAAATTTTTCTGAAATATACATGTTTATATTTATATTATCATATTTATATTTATTTATAAACACTGATCATTCTGTGTCATTTCACTCTAATCCACCCCAAGGGACCCCAAGTTACCCTTGCCTTCAGGGCTGGTTGTAACATCCTCTTAGAGAAGTGAACTACCAGAACCTGCTACCAGACCACCACAAGTTCATTCAGCAGCTGGGGGATGATTGTGCTGAAATGTGCACTGAAATTTTGACTATCAGCTGGGTCCAAGGACATAGAGTTCACAGTATTACATCATGCTTGGCTTTTAGAAACCGGAGGAGGAGCAAGGGAACAAGTATTACCTAAGGAATCAGACAAATCCCACAGTATAGCAAGTCACAATTTGATTTGTTACTGTGAGTGAGAGACAATCAGAGAACTGGGGGTTTATTTTAAAATATTATGGAATTAATCATATTACGACTTCCAAGGGAGCTCCTTTTTTTTTAATAAGATGGGGTTCAGAACATTTCAGAGCAACTGCTATTCAATAATTGCTAAGTACTCAGCCTTTCATAGCACAAAACACTCAGACTTTTTAATCTATTATTAGTAAATAGATGAAAAAATAATTAAGATTCTGAAAAGTATTGAGTTTCTGGTTATGCAATAACATGTTATCATATCCAAAATTACTGGATGTTCTGAAAGCACTGATGTAAAATATAAATTTAAGGTTTAAAGTCTTAAGAAAAGAAGAACTTGTCTTAATTGAGAAAAAAATAATTTCTTCCTCCTACCCTCTCTGTGCACTAAGTGAAATAAGTTGGAATACTCCCACATATTTTTTGCAGCAATTGATTCTTCTGTCTGGTGTCAAAATATAGGCCAAAAGTTGCAAATTTTGCTCAAACCAAACAAGGAAGAAAACCTTCATTTTATCAGATCCGAAACACAACATTTTAAGTAATTTCGAGCATAAGCAAAGGATTGGGAAACTTATAGCTTCTGCATATTTCTTGCTGATTGAAATGTTGCTAGAGACAAAAAATTCTAATTATTTTACTGCCTTCTTGGTTGAAAACCTAGGCATAAAATATATACATACATCTGCAAACTGGTCACTGTATTAAAAACAAACAAATAAACATACAAAAAAAGACCTACACCTAAAGACCTACAAACCCCACACAGAAAAAGGGCAACTGGAGCACCTAAGATCTATCCATGTTTCATTATAGTGAACTTTGCATATTCCTGGGTAGTAGACAACGTGGATTTAAATCTCCTTGGACAAAAAGAAGGAAATTAATAATGTAACGCAACCATTGGCTGGTGCTCTGAGATTTTAAGTTCACAAGACCACTGCTACAGTCTCCAGCTTAATGAAAAACATGAAGTTCATGTCCTCATTTTCATAAATTCCCCTTTGCTGCTGGCAGACGAAACTAAATAAAAATGCTGTGCACTGGGCCAGACGGAGATCTTGTTTGAAACAAGTGTGAGCAAAAACATTAAAATAATTTTGTTGCTGTTCAGTAATTAAAACATTATTTGTTCACCACTAACTGTGGCATAACAAAGTACCACAGTTAATTGTCTCCCAGCTGTGGGATTAACACTAACACAGAGAAAGAGGTACAAGAAGAATTCCAAAAAAATCTTGAACTTGAACAGAAAAGAAAATACACTAAAATATAAATGTGATTTCACATATTTCTCAACTCACAGATGCACAGATGTTGTTTGAATCAGGTGAGCTTTCTGTTGTAAAGGTTCATTTTGCAGTTTCACAGCTCAGCAAAATGAGGGACTAAAGCAGATTAAGTGTCACTGGTAAATTGAACTTCTAGTAAAAGATAAATTCAGAAACTGTTTCTCTTCCTGACTTGCAGGTTTAAAAGCAAATATTACAAGGAAAAACCTGTTCCTTGCCCACAGACACTTAGCAGAAGGCTGGGTTAGGGTCTCTGCATCTGGCAAAGTCCCCTCCTTGTCATCACCAGGCAAAGTGGCTCAGAGCAGGGTGACAAGTTGTGACAGATGCACTTGGCTGTGCTCCTGTAAGCAACTACAACCACTCGTTCGTGACACACGTGCACTGCCAGGGGCTGGAGCTTCTGCTGGCAATGCCACGCTTGCCCATCCCTGCATGTCCAGGGCTTGACTGCTGCACTCTGGCCAGGCTACTTCTGGCCCGCGGGCCACTGGGGCCCTGCCCTGCAGTGCAGGTGAAAGAGGTTGGTGCCACTGGAACAGAAAGGGCACTGTTTATGGCTTAATTCAAAAACCAATAAAGCAATGGAAAATATGGTCTAAATGAAGTTTGCTTAGAACCTTAACCGGCTGAAGGAAACAAAAAAATCCTTCTTAGCTGATGCCACTGGGGATTTTTTATTCATAATCACAATTCACAATTTAGCATTCAAAACACATCATAATCCTCTAAAGTCCTTTTTCTTGAAATAAGGAGACACATTTTAAGTATCTGATAGAATTTCTAAGAAAGAAAAGAAACCCATAGAGTAATTACTAGTTATTAATTCTGCAACAGATTAGTATATAAGCAAAGAAATGTAGCATCTTGGTTTGTTACAGCAATATATAGTTCATAAAAGGATGAAATCACAGAAGAAATTGTAATATTCAGTAAAAAATGAGCTCAGGACGACACATGCTGACTTCTCCAAACTGAAGTGTGAACCAAAGGCAAAAAAGATGAGTTTTCTAATAATTAGATAGACTAAGAAAGAATTAAATATTAAGTTATCTAAAAGACAGCAGGAACAGGTTTGTGATTTTATGTTTAATTTTGGAGGTTAGAGATCTTTCCTTTGAAAGCAAATCACTGTTTCTGTGGCTTATACCTAATTTAAATTCTAAGTTTTCTGAACTCCATGTGCATCTCCCTGTACTGAAATGAATTGAATATTGCAGGCACTTAATTCACATGGTGTTAAGCCAAGCCAAAGTCATGAAAATGCCATGGTGCCATTTAGTGAAAATTTATCTTTCACTGGGAATAGTTGAATTATAACTGAAATGAGATTGGAAATAGTCTTTTGTTCTATAAACCTTGCACCTGGAAGACAATGCATCTGTTTAATATCTTGCCACTTCTATCATTCTGTGTTGTACCTGAAACTGTTCTAACAGTAGTCATGTGGAGCTTCTCTCCTATTTCTTTTGCGAAGTTAGCCTAATTATTATGAATGTCACCTATTTATTCCTGTGACTGTTTTTCCAACCCAGAGATGTATGTATCATTCTTAGCCTACCTCATGCTTGAATATATTTAACAGCAAGAGAAATTAAATTCTAGTTAATTTGAGACTGAGGAAGATGTTATTTTTCTTTAGCATACCACTCTATCTACTGTTCCTAAACATTCTCAGATTGTGATTGCTATCATTATTTTAGTGAAAAAGCAGGAGCTAATTTGGGGATATTAAAAAAAGATTCCGTGAAAAGAAATCTGTGAAAGGAAAGTTTGGTTGGGGGATTTTTTCTCAAATTTTCAGACAATAAATATACTCTTATATTTTATTTCCAGACATAATTATCTGTTAATTTGTATTGCCTATAAATTATTACTGTGATCATACTTTTACAATCAGTAAAAGTATGTGTATACTTTTACAATCAGTATTTACAATACTGATATGTTAAATAAATATAAAAATTTTAGATGACTAATTATTTTCTCATTTCCATTGGGCAATCAGCAACTCTACATCAACATACAATTTAGTGAATATGAATGATTGCATCTGCTGCACTTCAACGGGGACTACTCCATTAATCTTTAGTTAGCATTTATTTTGTTCCAGTTTTAACTGTCTTCTTTGTTTGATTCTCTTTCCCTAAGACATTAGTGAAAAAAACATATCCAAGTTTCTAGGGGTTTATCAACAGACCAGATGCAGTTTATTTTCAGACTTCAGTGTCCTCTGTACAGAACCTAAAGTATGGGCCAGTGTCAACAACAATTTCTTTACTGATGGGTACTAGAAATGCATGTGAAGCAAAGCAGCTGAACTGTGAATTGGAGAAATTTCATCATCTCTCCATGTGGAGTACTATTCTATGTTTATTAAAAAACACCAAAGAACCAGAAAAATAAATTATGCTAGCTCTGAATACAATTTTTTAGGTCAGTTAATTTTAAAAAGAAACATCAAGAAAAATATTATTTTAGAAGAAGGAAAATGTGTAGAAACATCAGGAATTAATTTTTTTAATCAAATATATAATTTAGTATCAATATTGTACAATTTTTCCCCCACTGTTGGTCAAATATATTTTCCTTGTAATAAATGAAAGTTATGAGTTTTAGAACTTAGCTTTGTTTCAAATATATTTTTAAGACAAAACACCTTTCTGATTCAATTATTCTGCTTGTTATCATCAGTAGGTCAGTGCAGGCACTTGGCTGGATCCACTGGTATAGCCCCAGGGTGCCTCATCAACCTCTAGCACAGCAGCTCCTTACGGTACTGTTGGAGCTTGTGTTCAGGTCCATATAGGAAAGCCACACTTAATAGCAGTAGAATGGATATTAAGAAGGCATGATGTTGCCAGGTAGTTTTTTTAAAAAAATGCTTATTTAAAATTTAATTTTACCTGTTACCAGTATCTCACCTTTTCAAGATGCAAAACATATGTTTTTTCCAGGCCAGTGTGCTATTCCAGAACACACGCAGTGTGTACACACACAAGAAGTGTACACACACATACATCCCAGCTAATTGTGATTGATAGTTTCATGAATATCTGAAAGAATTGCCAAGATATTAACCCCTTTAACTGAAAAAAAAGTGCCAAATTTTAATTTAGCTAATTAATTTTCATCTTCTTTAAATGACCTTGAAATTTCAGCTAAGGAAATACTAAAGAGCTCCAGTGTCTCTCTCTTCTACTTCTTCTTCATCCTTTTTTTTTTTTTTTTTTTTTGGGGGGGGGGGGTGTGGGTTTTTTTTTGGGGGGGGGGAGGCTGGGTATTTTGTTTGGTTTTCTTTAATTGCTTCTAATTTTTTTATGTCAGATGGAAAGACAATTTGTTTGAGTTCACATGACGTGAGGTTAAACACATATTTACCTCAAGAACTGATATTGTTATTCCATCCGTGTGTTGATACCCATGAGTAAAGCCACAAAAAATTCTGTTTTCATGTACGTTACACAGGTCTCCAAAAATTCTCACAGGTTTTAAACTGTTTTTTGAACACAGTTGTTACTATACCTTTCATCTTCCAACGAGGAAAAAGAACTCCATTTTCTGTTGTGGCTGCCCCATCCCTGGCAGTGTCCAAGGCCATGGGGCTATGAAAAACCTGTTTTAGTGGAAGGTACCCCTGCCCATTGCAGTGGGGTTGGAAGTAGATGATTTTTAAGCTCTCTTCCAACTCAAACCATTTTATGATTCTATGAACTCCAGTGCCCTCAGGAAGGAGAGCAGCCTCTGCAGAACTCTGCCAGGGTAGAATTACACAAGATGAAAACCCTAGACGAGAAAATAGAGAACTACTAAACCACAGTCAGGAAATTAGGAACACATGCTGCAGTAGCAGACAGATCCCTACTTTTGCTCTTTTTACAGAAGGTCTACCAAGACAACCTAGATCTCAATTCCATGTGCCTTTCCACAGGGAAGAGCATATTCAAGCAGTAAAAGTGCATCTACAAAGCTGGTGTGGGGAACATGTGTCAGCTCTCACTGAAAGTGAAACAACTGTTATAAATTCCACTGGACACACAAAGTCCATGTTTTCCTCTTAATCATGGCTGGTTTGGCATTGTGGGATCATTCTTGGTTGCTCTTGATTTACATATGCGGAAAATGAGAAATGTGCCTGAACTACTCTGCACATTATTAATTTATTCCACTGGTGTATACTGCTACACTTGTCATGGAGGAACAAAAATGCCTAACTTTAGATTTCCCAAGGTATGGTGACAATCCAAAAAAAGTAATACCTATGACTATAGAGCTATGTCATGCAACCCAAATATTTTCCTGAGGTTAGTGCTAAAAGCTGTGAAATTTCTTTCCAAGATTGACCAGTCATTTTCAATTCACCTAATTCGGTGAACTAGTTGGCCTATTTTAGCAACTACATTTCAGCTGTGACTACTTTGGAGCAAAGCCCCACTGAACTTTGTGATTACTGCAATTCACTTTCCACTTGTTCTGTTATCAGGATTAAATTTCTAATCCTTATTTTGTTATTTAGTCTTCTTCTTTGAAGACATAAAGTATTTGCATTGCTGCTACAACCAGCTAGTCAGGTATAGGCTATTTCTGTCCTTTCGATGTTGTTTCCAGACATTCTATTCAACGTATCTATGTAAACCAACTGCTCTTGTCAAGCTTTTTTGACAGGAATAGCTGGCTACTTCAGGAACAGCATGTACAAATTATATCTACTAATTGCATTCACAATAGAAAAAGCTACTGGCATTGCAAACCAGCATTTTTGAGGAAATACAAAATATTTCTAGGTACTAATGCAAGCAGATAAGACTACAGATAAACAAAGAGACTTCAGTGGATCCAGGAAGTAAGTATTTGAATGTGCTTCAGAAACAAACATAATTTACCATTGTCCACAATTTGAGATAAAGTTAATTTTTTAAAATTTTTTTCCTAATCAGGATGGAACTAATCACAAAAATTTTAAAACCCAGTTACATTATCTGCAGAATACTTGAAAATCCTGGAGATAAGTTTTAAAACTTGATTGTCAAAATGGGTTACAATCATCTTATTTAGTATTGTGGATGGATGTTTTATGAAAAAAAACCAATTTAACACAGTAAAACACGTTAAAGTTAAACAACCTTAAAAATTATACAACATTCGTGAAATGCATACAGTGTTATCTTGTTAAAGCCTTCAGGTGTTCATATGGCATAAAGCTAGTTCAATTACTTCCAAAACTGGTCATTTTGCTTGAGGATCAGTAGCCAGGCTAGATAACATTTCTCAGGCCACACTTGTCATAATGGATTTACAACTTCAGAAAAGTCAAAGAAAAAAGCATTGACACTGACATACTGAAGTGGCCTGTTGAAGTGACTCTGTAGGAAAATACCTGATGGCTGCAGTCCTTATTTAAGACATCATATTCAGTGAAATTTTCCTGTCATGTTTTCCTTGACTACATTTTTTTTCTGAAATCTTGCAAGATTTGCTAAAACTTTTTAAAAACTATATAACTTACTGTAATAATTTTTTCTCCAGAATATATCTAATCAGTTTTTGGAATTCATAATTTATAAATTATCCTATCTTTCAGCAATTAAGTAGAGCACACTTTGAAACAGATTTCAAAAAGACAAGCATTATTATGTTTGATTTGATTTGATTCTATCTTGTAAATTTTCAAATTTGTTTCCAAGAATCCTTCACACACTGTCGAAACCTGTTTAGCTTCACCCTTTGATACCCTTCATAATATTTCTCCTGTGATTTCCTCTTTTCTGTTACATTTTTATTTCACAGAGTTCTTCATCATCCCTGACTATTTCCCAGAGACTGTTATTTACTTCACCTATTTTGCTTTTTTTGCTGAGCGTTGTCGTTCCTTAAGAAACAACACTTACATTTCATTACGGGTTTGTACTCCGATATATAAACCCAGAAACATACTCCACACCCACCTAGTTGCCATGATATTTCAGTTACTTTATGACTATATCTCTAGTGAAAACTGGCCGTATTTCATAGTGAATATTTCTGACACAAACAATGTGTTTGTTTTCACTGGGCCACATGGCTCTTAATTCTGAAATTGAGGGTGTTTGGAGCACAGGGTCATGTAGCCTGCTCTTTACACCTGTCTGAATCTGGTTGTTTTCAATTCCAGATGAAGTACTTGATAGGGGGCAAGTAAAATTTCCAGAACCAACAGCAGCAGCTGAAAGCTCAAAGTTGCAAATCATTATCCAATCAACATCATACAACTAAGAGCTCAGTTTACTTTTCTATCTCTTTCTAGCTATTCTTTCCATATACCTGAGGATTTTCTTCACAGCCTTTTCCCTTTCCTCTGAAATGGTGAGGTGTTTTCTAGGGGTACTATTGTGCTACCTATTAGACAAATGGGACTGAGATCTAACATCAGAAATAAAGGATCATCAAGGAAAACTCCATTTATACAAATTGGAAAGAAGCTACAAGTACTAGGATAAGACTAGTTTCTCTTACACTGACCAGAATAAAACGTTTCTTCATGATTTATTCTTCTGTAAACTGCATCAGTAGCAATATTAAGACAACATAAGACTCACATTCTGGATTATCATTTTCATTATCAAGAGCAATTATCAAGAAACATGTTTTTAACACATTTTTGTTCATCCTAATTATAGAAAGGTTTGTAACACTTGTTATGATGGATTTAATTCATCCTAAGTGAACAATATTAATCACTATCACAATAAGGAATTATAAATCAGACAGCAGATTTTCTCTGTACTGTATTTTATAATTCTTAGTCATATCTTTATACCTTCTAATTTTCTTAGGGAAAAATATAGATATCTATTGTAAGGTACAATCACAAGTCATTATGGAAGTATTACTGGAATAAAGGAGCTGATCTAAAACATGATGACAATCATAGCCTTATTTTATTTAGAAAGTTTTCCTAATTCTAACTAATATTAAACATCCTCATATTTTCCTGAATATATTAAAAATATTGTTTATGGGTATATGTGGTTCCTGGGGCTTTATCCACTTATAAGCACATATGTTTGCTTTTTATCATTTTAAAACTATCTAAAGTCATCATTTCGATGGATCTACTTAATTAAGACACATATATCTAAGTTTTTCCTTCACTGTTACCTAACTCCTCAGTCTCAGTACAGGGACATTTTAGATTATAGTCAACTGAGTAAAAACATCTCCTTAATAACATTAATAATTAACATAATTTCAAAATTGGACTATTATAGGCAGGAATGGACTATGCTTACTCTCTATAAGATAATAAACTTGGAAAAATCTGAGATATGGTTCTAAACTTTATTTTTATCCATACAACAGCTTGAACTCAAAAATTTGACTCCTGAGCCTGAACAACTTGACCTGATTCCTCAAAAATAGAGTCTAATAATTTTCCTCTTCAAAGTATACTAAATATCTTATTGTGGGGGAGCAATATTACTAGAGGAAAACTGCAGATGATTGAAGTGCTACAATGGAAAGGACAAGTGACACAAGTAAGCTACTTGTCCAGTGTACTGTTAGTATAGTACCTAGCAACCTTGTTTTGGAAAATTGACAATGTATGAAAATTTGTTCTTAATTATAATCATAGATAGGTTGACTATTATGCATATGACAAACTGCAGGCAGTGTTCTCAAACACAAAAAATACAAAATACATTAAAGTATATTTCTTTTAAATGGCTTACAGAGTAAAGTTCTGAGGTGTTATGGAATTTTACTAGAAATTTTTCTGGAAATAAATGGAAATGTCACACTAACCAGCTGGTCCACCATTACTGGAAAACACTCTATTATTTTAATAGAGGCATTAATATTTGAGTGATTATATATGTATATGGAGTCTCAGACCCTGTCTTGCAGTATTGAGTGACCTGCTATTCATAGAGCACTGCACAGTACGAGATGGGAGTCCCTTAATCATTGTTGTTCCCAGTCTGACAAAGGTGCAGATTTGCAGGGTGGGCCTGTTGTTCAACTTCAGGAAGCTTTTAGTGATACCTGTTTTCAGCATGGTTCAACTCAGCCTCTGTAAGTAACTGTGTCCCTCTAATGATGTGATGCTGCTGTACAAACGTCTATAAATGTTCAATAATACGAGCACAGATTTGCAGATAGTAGCAAAAATTACAGATGCGCCAACATATGGATGAGAAATAATTTGATCCACGAAGGTCTGATTGTTCTTACATTAAAACAACAGGCTTATTGTTTGCCCTTTCCATTCCTGGAGGATTAGGCTGCAAGTGCCTCAGTGCCACGTGCACAGCCTTCTGCATGCAAATGGTTTCAGCAGTAACACCTGTCCCTGTCAAGCTGTGCTGGGAAAGTGTGCATTGGGGTGTTTAAAAATGACACCATGACAGTTGAGATCATCTAACATGCTCAAGGTAACAGGCTCCTGCCTTAATCACAAGGGGCTGGAGCCAGGGCATAATCAGTGATGGGTCCTTAACTGCAGAGTTTATTCCCCGCCTCAGTTCATCGGAGCCTGAATCTTGCTGATTTCTCAGGCATGCCGCAAGACCCATTTGTTCTCTGAGGCTTTTCCAGAGGGAAGAAATAAAATGAGGAGAGTTTTCAGATGGTTTGACAGGTGATCTGGAAAGTCATTGTCAGTTTTTCTTTAAAAGTACTGCATAAGCCTCTGTAAAAATGCAAGGAGTGGGAAGTCAGGAGTAGTTTCCAGCACAAAGAAACAGCTCACTGCAGATCGAACTAAACTCCATGCAAAACATTTTATGAGGTTCTAGGGACACAAAACTTTTCTAAAACTTTAGAAACACTCTCCTGGTCATGCTTATTTCAGCTACTTATCTCTTATATCTGATTAACTAGTACTTCAGTATCTGGACACCTCATAAGCAAGATATTCTGAAAGGTAGTGCTCACACGATTGATTGAAGCCCTATTGACTAACTTAGTTTGTCTGAGATTGAGAACTGAGCATTTAACTTATCTGCATAAGAAATGGTCTATTTTTTGAAGAGTATGGTGTTTTTTCTTTACTTATTCACTACTTTTAAATATATCTAAATAGATATTTGTGTACCTTTGCAATATAAAAACATTGAGATTCTCTTTTGTGCCCAAAAGCACCCACAATCAGATATGCTTTGTAGAAATGAAGGAGCAATTGATGCTTATCCTATAGAATGAGAATAATTAAAAAAACCTGACTGGAGAATTGTGAGGACAGTGGGCCTTACAGTCTGTGTATTACAGAAATATAGCTATTTAGTTTTTAATTGACAGCCATCTCTAATTGAAAGCTTGACTTACTGCCTAATCTTGCAATACAAGGTAGTAAATTTTATTTAAATTCCCATGAGAGTGCTGAGTATAAACATAGTATAGATGATAAAATACTATTAAGGTCTTTAGGATTCAGGTTTTCTAAATGGATCTGTCAGAGGAAGAATACCTTTTTCTCAGAGCTATCCTGCTTATGACAAGGCCTCTAAAAAATCTTATCCTCCAAACAAAATACCCTCCACACTCAATAGCTAAATTTGGCTTCAGAGTATTTTGTTTACTTAGCCTGATTATAGCTAGTAAAAAATTTATCACACTTTCCAATAATAGGGGTACTGAATTGCTTGCAGAGTACATGATAAAAATCAGAGGTGTTTATTTTATGAGTTATTCTCCACTAGCTGCCATTATTCTCAAGTGAGGCTGTATTTAAAAATGTTAGTGAAGACAAAAAGCCCAACTTTGTCATTTTTCAGAAGTTTGCTAGTTTTCTGTGTGAGTATATTAGGAACCAGGGCACACAGAGCGGCACTGCATGCCACTGATTTCATTTTTCTTTTTGCATTGCTCTGACAGCAAGGTCATTTATCTTTTGGATGAGGAATAAGAAACAAAAAATGGAAAAAACCCAAGCTATTTCATTTGAAGATTGTGTTGTGTATTCTCGAGAATATTTTGCCACTGTCCACTGCTAATTTTTATTCCACCACAAGTCAGCACACTCCTCATCAATCAGTCAACTTGGTGATAGGTTTAGCAGTGAAGCCAAAGCATTGGTGGGCATGATCGAGGAGGTTAGGATTACTTGCATTGCAACTGCTTATTTTTAATTCGTATGGGACTAAAAAACAAGAAAAAAAAAAAAGTTTACTTTTATTTGCATATTGTTGAGTAGATCCAAAGGAAGCAGTTGAAGGTGAGAGGAGAAGCCTCAGGGGAGATCTTATCACTCTCTACAACTGCCTGAAAGGGGGTTGTAGCAGAATGCTGTACTTGGAATGTGGGCAGGCAAATCAAACAATGCCTTATTTGCAAGGACATCAGTGGTGGGCCCAGAGGGGTGTCATGGCTTGGTTTTTGGTGTTGAATTATACTAAAACCAATCTGGCACACCAACCTCAAATCAGCTTTCTGGTGATGAGACAAGATTTGGCAGATAAGTTGCTAAACTGACCTCGAGGCCTATGAGTGGCACTCAACCCCTTTACACTGTGAAAGCTCACTTTCCGCAGGGTAGGTTTTTCTAACATATTTCTCCTTGGGGTGTGTGGAGATGCCTCTCTTGGGTTTTGGGGATGCCCACCAAGGATACTCCTCGACGTTAAAGGAAAGGGATTCGCCCATAATCATTGGTATTAATCGTCGAGTTACATCAATCTCTAGCAATTGTTTCTTTTTGCTAGATTAAATATAATTGCTTTAAAACTGCTTTGATACAGTGCACCATGCTATCTTATACTATAATAGTAGCTTTAGCTTTTTTTGTTGTGTAGTAAATAATTCTGATTAAGTTATTTTTGTCTAATCATTTATCATAATAAATAAGTCAATTTTTTAAATATATCTGATTTGCCATCATTAAAACCTGCGGGACAAAAGTTGTAAAACTTAAGTTGTCGACAAAGTCTGGGGCTAGGACTGGATCCAGTCAGACCCAGGCTCCTCTCTCTGCGGAGGAGTTTAGAAAGCAAGGAGGTCCTTTTCTGCACCTTGTGACTCAACAGGAGGGCTTCTCTAATAAACTTTGGAGCTCCCACTCTACCCGCACCAGAGGTTGTAGCCAGCTGGGTGTCAGACTCTGCTCCCAGAAAACAAGTGACAGAATGAGAGGACACAGCCTCGAGCTGCACCAGGAGAGGTTCAGATTAGTTATTAGGTAGAATTTCTTCATGGCAAGAGTGATTAAGCATTGGAACACACTGCCCAGGGAGGTGGTAGAATCACCATTCTTGGAAGTGTTCAAGAGACAACGTGGCACTTAGTGCAATGGTTAATTGATAAGGTGCTTTTCAGCCTAAGGTTGGACTTGATGGTCTTGGAGGTCTTCTTTTCCAACCTTAACAATTCCATGGTTCTGTGGAAAGCTCACCCTTTTCTCTAAGAAACATAACTTTCTTGAAGGTAATGTTTGTTATGATTTGACATATCACAAGTATTAGAAATCAGTGCATTAGAATGAGTGGAATGCATTATAGTGTGCATAAAAAAAAGGAAAAAAAGGAAAAAAGTTGGATTTCAAATTAAATGATAGAATAAGAACTGAAATATCTCATATCAAGATTTGCTTCCAAATATGGTAGAGATTTTTTCAAACAAGGTAAAATTATTCTACCAGGTTCCTGCTGCTTTCTTTCAGACGGTTTACTTGAGCTGCGAGATTCCACAACAGGGGTATGAGATGGGAAGTGTTCACTTCTATCCATTCCCAACATGTCTCCTCCACAACAGCTCTCCAACAACTTCCATTTGGAAACCAGAAATTAACACGAAAACAATACTCTTTTAGGGTAAGAAAGGGGAAAAGGTGTTTCATGAAAGAATTTAAAGTTTCAGATTTAATGTCCTTCAACCTTCCTCTTAAACTGAAATGCAATAAACTTTTCAAAGGCTCTCACAAAGAAACAGGAAAAAGACTGGAATACACTATCTGAGTAGTCAGTACTCTTGCCTTGAATGGCAAATGTTTAGATGAAATGTAAAGATCTATCCTAACAGCTTGTAGACACTTGTATTTTCTAATTTGAGACATTTTGTCTGAATTCTCTCTGTATTTTTTTTTCCTGCACTGAAAGGCAATAAACATGAGTAACTATCAGAAAACTTGTTATTTATTGAATTCATAGGCATTTTCAAATAAAATGAAGTGCTAAAACTTGCAAAATTTGTGAAGTTACATCTATAAGTCCAGAAAAGTTTACTGAAATGTCCTGAAATCCTCTAGATTATTCAAAACAAGTATTTCAAGTAAAGTACATACCTGAAATCCTTTTCTTTCAGTCAGAAACCCTGTACTTCTGCTTGAAAGATTATTGAGAAAATACAGGTCAGAACTAATTTGAAATGTTTATAATGGGAAGACAACCAGAGCTTTCCACATTACAAGTGATAGTGAGTATAATACAAGATTGTACAGTTACTGGTCACTCAGGCATGGTTTATTTTTTTTTTTCACTTTTGTAAAATGCTGAGGAATGTGAGTTTTACATTCACTTTTCTCTTTGTTGTTGTTTCTTTAAGAAATACGTCTAAAAATTCACACAAATAAAGCATATTTTCTATTTTTTTTTTAAATAGCTCTCATGCACATGGATGGATAACAGGCAAATTGTAACTCTTTTTCAGTGATTTCCTTAGCATCCAACATCCAGTCTCCATCTTGAGTTGCTTCCCCTTCTCTGTATGTTGTTTTCTCATTCTATTTCATGTCACACAGCTTGGACTTGATTATTGATATCTGTCTCAGATATCGTTACCTCTTTCACTGATTTCTGGACTAGAAACTTTGACTCTCTCATTTATCTCCATCAACACATTTTCCTTCCCACAGCAGTTCTTCTCAGCTGAAATATGGTGCTGTGTATGGACTACCAAGTCAAACAGGAAAAGAATTTTAGGCATTGGCAAACATACACATTTCATCTCTGTTTTCTGCATTAGTGTAGAAACACATACATACAACCACTGAAGACTAAAAATAGGCTACAAACGCTAAGCTTAGGCTCTTTGGAAAATATTTCCCATGACATACTGTGGCCCTCAAAAATCTGGAGTGTTTGAATTTGGAAGGATTACCTGTAATCCTAAAGCATTTAAATCAAAGAACTGATGACTTGCACTCTGCCTAGGAATGTAAAACTCAAGTAGGGCTAGATGATGACTGACATAGCTGTTTGCTCATCATCCTTTCAACCTTGCACTTGTGCTACTCCGCAAGTGCCACTCTGCCATTTGAAATGTCTTGCCAGCAGCTTTTAAACCAGAGTCATGAAGAAAAAATTACTTTCTTGCAGAACTTTTGAAATTACCTTTTACATTCTGAATCAGTGGGGTTTAATGCAATGATTTTAAAGAGTTGGACTGATTTAAAAGCCTGTTCAATCAGCAACTCCTTTGATGAATATTCATCTTCCACTTATCTTAAAATTGCATTTCATAGCTATCTATTGCCTGCAACTTAGAATCACTCAAGCACTTGGCACAGACTTGTGTGAGGTTTGTGATTTTTGGGGGGTAGATTCAACCTCTAGTTAATGGCTACAAGGCTCTTTGGCCAGAGCCCAAAGCTCCAAATGTTATCTGCTTTGAGAGGAAGATGCAGCTCGCCTGCATGAGATAGTGAGCACCAAAGAAGGACTTTCTGAAGGTATATCAGTCAAACATGAGAACTGGATGCAGCATAGGCTGTATGAATCTGCCAGGTGGCTTCCAAATACAATGGGAAGAGAGATTTAAAAGCCCATGGGTAGAATAGTCTCACCTCAGGCTTTGTAACAGTTAGAGAAAAGCTTTGCACACATCTTATGCCTCTGCACCCTCTATCTAGTGTGTGAAAGTCTAAAATCATTTGATGTTTGTGGTTGGGCTATTCCTCTAAAAGAGAGTATGAGAAAAGTTTTGCCTTCGACAGGGGAGAGAGAGAGAAAAAAGAGAATAAGAGTGATGCAGTGGTGTATATTGAATTTTAAAGCCATCTTAAAGGAGCACAAATGGCATAAGCATTAACAAAATACTGTCTGTTACAGTTTTTATAGTCCTGAGCAAAGAAAGATAGAGCATCTCATAGAGCTCGGTGATGCTAGTAGCCTTTTCCTAGCCAAATACAAACAGTTAGATTGAATTTTGTATTGCTGTTTCATGGTTGTTAAAATGGTGACTCTGAAAAATTACATTGTCTTAAAGGATATGCTTCTTTAGGGCATACTTTCATAATTTACTAAAACCAGCTATAACTGAAGTTCACTCAAATCCATAAACTAAAACTATTGGAGCACCTATAAGTTCCTTCTTTATAATTATGTCTCCTCTAGAGCTGTTAAAACAGGTAGAAAAACTTGGACTGTATTTTTGCATAGCTAAAATAACTATTTGTCTTGTTTTAGGATATTTATTAGTGTTAATTACTCAGTCTGACATTCAGATTCTAAGTTGATATTTAGGAGTCAGATTTTAAAAATTCCGATTAGCAGATTTTCAGTTAAAGACAAATAAAAATTACTTTTTGGTTTTAAACATGAAATTTCTACCTGAGAGTTTCATTCAGCAAAATTCTTGAATGATCATGTAGAAGACCCATCCGTCCAAAACCTCTACTAATCTAGATTAACTAGAATATTTTGAGACTATGTGGGTCCTTATTTCCCTTGCAAAAGAACAGTACCTTGCTCTCATGTTTAATGGCTCAGTCTTGTACTAGATTCAGAACTCGCATTAGATCTGCCAATACCACAGAAAGATTGAGAGGGATGAGGGGAAAAAAATTACTGAGTTGGCATAAAAGCTAGATAACTGTGCTACTCACATTTAAAATTTGTCTCATAGATGACTGAACACCAGGATTTTAAAACAGGGCTCATCACATTTCTCTCCTGGGCTTTATGACCATTTTTATGCATTTTACCATTATTCCAGATGTGTGCTGCCATCTAGATTCTCTTAATATGTGAAAGCTGAAAAAATTTTACACCCTGATGTTTAAGAGACCTTCAGATCATGAAACATTTTATTTATTGGCTTACTAGGAAGAAATATAGAGTACATTCTGCAAACAGAAGCAACTATAGTGGCATGACCGTGAAACTAGTTTCCGGGTTGCAGCAGATTTAGGTGGCTTCTCTCTATAAAAGTTAGGTTTCTTCTGGGTATATACAAAAGTGCAATCTCATCAACCCCAAAGTCTATACATGAATTCAAGTTAATTTAAAGCTATTTTTAGAGGTGGAGAGAAATTAGATGTCCCAGGCCCTGATGAATTTCAGTGTCAAAACACCTACTTTTATCACAGCTAGTGGTAAGGATTGTCTGATTGATTTATTTTAAAATAGAAGGTTTTCAATTGCAATCTATTGCAGTGTATTATTTATTTTATTTAATGTAAGTGTTTAAAAAGAACCCCAACATAATTCCCTTGCTCCCAAAATATTTAGTGGAACATGGCTACATAATTGTATTTGGTTTACATAGCCAGATTTTTGTAGCCGGGAGGCTACAGGCATGGCTTCCGTGAGAAGGTGCCAGAAGCTTCCTCCATGTCCAGCAGAGGTAATGCCAGGTGGCTTCAAGATGGACCTGCCACTGGCCACTGGCCAAGGCTGGGACAATAAGAAATGATGGTGACATCTCTGTGATAACATATTCAAGAAGATGAAAAATAAGTGGTTGCACAGATGTAATTGTGGCCAGAGAAGAATGGGGTGAGAATAGGGGAGAGGAACAACCCTGCAAACACCCAGGTCAGTGGAGAAGGAGAGGGAGGAGCTGCTCCAGGCACTGGAACTGAGATCCTCCTGCAGCCCGTGGGGCAGCCCATGGTGAAGCAGCTGTGCCCCTGCAGCCCATGGAGGATCACTGGGATGTAAAGATCCACCTGCAGCCCTTGGAGGAGCCTCACGACAGAGAAGGTGAGAGGAGGCTGTGACCCACAGAAGTCCTGTGCTGGATCAGTCTCCTGTCAGGGACCTGCAGACCTATGGAGAAAGGATGCCATGCTGGAGCAGGTTTCCTGGTAGGACTTGTGACCCTGTGGGGGACCCACACTGGGGCAGGCTGTGCCCGAAGGACTGCATCCCATGGAAGAGTGACCCATGTTCCAGCAGTTCATGGAGAACTGTTGCCTGTGGAATGAACTCACACTGGAGAAATTAATGGAGAATTGTCTCCCATGGGAGGGACTCCATCCTGGAGCAGGAGAAAGAGTCCTCTCCCTGAGCAGCAGCAGGGACAACATATGATGAACTGACCCATTCTCAGTTATCCTGTGCTGCTGGAGGAGAGNAGTCTTTATCTCAACTAATCAACCTTTTGTTATATTTTCTCTCCCCTGTTCAGTTGCAGGGGAGAGTGATAGAGCAGCTTTGACGGGTGCCTGGCATCTAAACAGTGTTAACCCACTACAGTTTTTTAAGAGACAGGCAGGGGCCCTCTAACCTGAAATGCACACTTTTCTACTAGGTATGGGATGAATGCTTTTAAGACAATACTAACTCCAAAGCCTGGTTGGGTGGGGCTCAGAGCAGTCTGAGCAGCTGGTGGAAAGTGCCCCTACTCAAGGCATGGGGGTTGGAACTAGACGATCTCTAAAGTACCTTCCTATCCAAGCCACTCTATGATTCTATGATTTTGATGGTATTAAAATCACAGTAAACATTTCTCATTTTAAGCATAAGAAATATCAAACACCAGTAACAGTCCTAAAANCATATGATGAACTGACCCATTCTCAGTTATCCTGTGCTGCTGGAGGAGAGTAGGTAGAGCTTTGAAATGAGGGAGGGGTGTTGCCCTGGGTTTTTGCTAAAGCTTTGTTTTTCTGTAAGCCTTTTGTTTTTAACCTTAGAGTCAGATATTTCTCACACAGTTATGTAAATAGAGCCGATGTTTACTTAAGTATTGGAATGTGTATAAGAATAATGTAGTGTCAATAAACCGTCGTCATTTGCTTCTTTCTGCTGAACCTGGCAGGTGTCAGAGCGTCTTTATTGTGTCTCCTCGGACACAGAGGGGTAGGGGGGAAGGTGTTTTTTAATATTTATTTTACTTCTGATTATCCTGCTCTGATTTTTTTAGTAATAAATTCAGTTAATATCTCCAAGCTGTCTTCTCTGCCCACGATGGTATTTGATGAGCAATCTCTCCCAGTCTTTATCTCAACCAATCAACCTTTTGTTATATTTTCTCTCCCCTGTTCAGTTGCAGGGGAGAGTGATAGAGCAGCTTCGATGGGTGCCTGGCATCTAAACAGTGTTAACCCACTACAGTTTTTTAAGAGACAGGCAGGGGCCCTCTAACCTGAAATGCACACTTTTCTACTAGGTATGGGATGAATGCTTTTAAGACAATACTAACTCCAAAGCCTGGTTGGGTGGGGCTCAGAGCAGTCTGAGCAGCTGGTGGAAAGTGCCCCTACTCAAGGCATGGGGGTTGGAACTAGACGATCTCTAAAGTACCTTCCTATCCAAGCCACTCTATGATTCTATGATTTTGATGGTATTAAAATCACAGTAAACATTTCTCATTTTAAGCATAAGAAATATCAAACACCAGTAACAGTCCTAAAAAGGACTTAGTCGTAATGAATGTTATTGATGCTCACAGTATGAATCAACAGAAAAATCCCAAAGCTTACTCTCAGAGTGATCAGTATGAAAAATGGTTCTAGTTAGCTTTGATGATCCATCTTCACAACATTCTGACTTGGAAACATTTTACATGTTCAAAACCGGTCAATGACTAACTCCACAGTCATTAAACAAACATCAGTATTTGTAGAGATCTTCAGTGCTGTAAGAAAGCTAATTTTCAATTGCATCAAAATGTAACAGAGATAAAAGAGCAAATTTATATCACATCAAAATAAGTTACACGTCTTCATATTCAGTGACGTGCTGTAATTCTAAACTAATGACAACTTCCACAGAGCCCTTTTTGATGATGTCCATCTTTATGGTGCATTAGTTTTGTAATATATACACTTCAATAAAGCACTTAAAACCACTCTCCTTGATGTCATACAAAGATGACATATGTTATTACCATTATCTAGCTACTCTTTGACTATGTCTATGATGCAAAAGTGTTATTTTAAGTAAGCATAATTTCTGCCTTTTTGTATCATAGGTATTTGTTTCTGTAGCCATGGTCAGTGGTCAGAGTGATTATAGCCAACTAAGACAGACATTAAACATCAATCATTATTCAATATAGAGCTGAACATGAGATATAAGTAATTTGCAGATAGCACATCCACTTTTTTTAACATGTATAAAAGTGAGGTTTTTAGCAGACATAAAAGACAATACTCATTGTTGTCAGCTTTCTGTGTAAAAATGCATGAGATGTGATGAAAAAATACCCATACCTGTGAAATTCAAGCAAAAACCATGTAAACTGTCATATTGATACTGAAAAACACAACCGTTCTTGATGATGATTACACTTTCACATAGCCCAGAAGAGAGGGCAAAGTGGGGTAATAAAAAAAATGGTTGTATTTCCTCAAGCTATATTTCAACCTGTATTCCACTCACATATGACCTGAAAATGAATTGCCCGAGCACAGCATCTAGATTTTTACAAGATGATAATTTCTGTTCTTACAGTTGGATTGGTAAGTGCCATGTTAAAGTACAAAATCTCCACTTCTGGCTCTCAGACTTCACATAAATTTGCTGTAAATTGCACAAATATGGTATAAGTTGTGTGTCATCTCTATGTCTGTTTTGCTGCTTGGCAGAAAGACACAGACCTGTACCTGTCAAAGGAAATTTCTCCAGTGGTACAGCATCCATATCTTATCAGTACAGAAAAGTTACACTTTGGTAAAAATATTAAGGCTACTTCTGATTTGACACAAGATATTGGAAAGATTTTATTTCCAAAAATATAGTAGCTAATATTACCTGCTTCATCTGCAAAAGTGGCTGAGGACTGGAACAGATTTCTGGGAGAGGTGGTGGAGTCTCCCTCACTGGAGATACTCAAGAACCATTTGGATGCAACCCTGTGCCATGTCCTCTGGGATGACCCTGCTTGAGCAGGGTGGTTGGACCAGATGACCCACTGTGGTCCCTTCCAACCTGACCCATTCTGTGTTAAAATGATCATATTGATCAAGTGAAAAACTGTCCTTGAAATCAGCAGATTTTTGTTTCTCTACATCAGCATGTAAGTTAGAAAAGAGAGTGGAAAAATACTATTTTAACTTATGTTATTGCAAAAATATATAAATCTGTATATTAGATTTTGTCCGAACTTCTATTTGTGCTTAGATTGTCATATAAATAGTAATACCAATTGAGAATGTATTTGTATTTTGTTTTTTTAAAAATAGCTTTTTCAGTACAAAGGTTCTCTTGGACACACTTTATATTAAGAACACATTTTTAAGTAGGTTATCAATTTTCAACAATTGTTATTGCCTCTGGTTAATTGCACGTTACAGCATCTGACTGGAGAAAGTTTGGTTATAAAACAGATTGATAAGCAGTTGCAACACATTTTGCAGATGAGCTTATATGTAATTAAAGCACATGAGCTGCACTCCACAGTATGTTTATTACAATCTATGTTAATTATTTATTAAACTTTTTCAAATTGAACTGTTATAATGAAGTACAAATTGCACCATTAGTCACAGATAATGCAAAAACTGTAAGTGCAAATTTAGTTGCAACACTTAGTTTTTTATGAGTTTAAGGATCTGTCAATTATAGAAAGTTACTAATAAGAAAATGTTTAACCTTAGTGATTTTATAATAGCATAGAGTATCTGCTTCTAACATGAAAGTAGTGGGCCTGTGCACTTCAAATTTAAAGGATTTATATTAAGGCCATCCAGAACTGTATATGAAAATCAAAGAGGGGACAGCACATTTCATGGCCAATAGTTAGATTATTATGGGATAATGGCATTGAAATATTTGAGCCAGAAACACTTTCATTCCATGATCTTCTACAATTCATATAAATATGTTTACTTTTCAAGATACTCTAGTACATACATTTTCATTTTGACGGGTACCAATACTGCTCATCTATTTTTCTGTTCAATCAAATCATCTCCGTGGAATATACTTTTGTCAAAAACCTCTGAGAAAGCTCATTTTATACCTGTGAAGAAAGAAAATGGAGCTGCAGTATTATTCCTTGCTCTGAGGAGAAAATTCATCTTTTCAGCCTTTTTTTTTTTTCCGCAGTTCCAGTCACCTCCTTGACAAATACACTTACTATAACTTATATTGTAGAAGACTATCACAAAATCCACTCAGCCTGTGTTACTGCCTTCCCAGCAGCACAAACTCAGGGTGTTGAAGTTCAGTGAAAAACTGGTACCTTTCAGTGAATATTTGTGTATGATCTTCTTTCTCATTCCTTCACAACCAGGTGGTGTTGATCATGGTCAAAAATCACACTCCAAGTTTTTTGTAGCGCCTGGTGTCTATATTACCATAAAGTCTGAGGTAAGTCTCATCCAATCTTCTTTAGTAACTCATATGATAGTTTAAATAACTTCACAAGGATAAAAGACAGTTGTGAAATTCTTTAAAAGTAGACGTTAATTCCAAAAATGTCCGAGTTTGTTCAGATGTGGATTATTGTTGTAGTCCATCTTTAGTCATATTTCAATTAACTTTTCAAACTGAGACAGAGAAAAGGGAAACATTTGTTTAAATAACATAGCCAAGAGAAAAAACAGACATTCTTCACATGAAAACTTCACCTTTTTACATCTTAATCCAGATCCCAAATTCGCTCATTTGGTTTACATAAAAAATATAAGATGTTTCCCACAGTCAGAGCAAAATGAAAGTCGACGTGACCTCAGCTGACTTAGATCAAAAAGGTCCAACACTGGATTTCTTCGAGCAGAAAAACTACAGTAATCCCAAATATTTTCATTTTTCCCCTCACTCTCCTCCAGAAAATAATTATTTTGATAGTAAGAATGATTCTCAAAAAGAAACTTTACACATAACCTTAACATCACAGTAGTCATGGCAACCTGATCTTAACAGTAGGACATCTTGATAAAAAAAGCTACAAGCTACAAAGATGGTCTTTTGAGCAGTTCTGAAATAACTTCTCTAAGGTAAATGGTGATGAAATCTTTGTTCCTGTTACATGGTTTGAGCTGTTTCCCTCTCTGTGGGAAAGCAGTGTGTTTGCACTAAACCCATTTCAAAGTGTTTATTTTAGCCACACATTTTTGTTTTTTCTGTGCAGGGTAAATATTGAATAACTCCTACAGTGTATAACTCACTGGAAGAGGCTTGATTTTCCACCTTCCTGTTTACTGCTTTGCATATGAGGGTTCCCTTGTAAGGAAGAAAAAACCCCCAAACATATGTGAAGTGGTGATTTCTAGTACTATTTCCATTTCTTTCTAAGGGTGACGAATTAGATGTTAAAATCCAAATTTCCCAAGTTGCTTCATTTTCAACAAGATGAGTGGAATTTTATATTCAGCTATCTTTGAGTCTCTGGGTTGACTTACTTATTTCAGAAAGTGTAATTCCTAACAGGATTTGGCTTAATGGATGCTAAGATAAGAACCTTGTCACCTCAGCTGTTTGTAGACTACCTAAGCAGGACCCAGAAACTTTCAGTTCAATCGGGTTAAAAGGTAACCTCCTCCTGATTCCTTAAAGTTGACTTTTCATTTCATTCATAAGCTTATAAATTAATTATAAGTGATTTTTTCACTAGACAAATCAATTTCCCTGTGGTTTGGGAGATTCATGAAAAGACATTCAGACAATATTGAAACAGTTAATACATTATTAAGCAAATACTCTTCTTTTAGTTTAAAACTAATACATTATCAGAAAACCTATTGAAACATATAAATCTATAGGTTTATCACAGTCATTGATTTTTTTTTTCTTCTTCTCTATATTTACAAGTCTCTTTAGTTTTCAGGTTCAACAGTCAGAAAAGGCTGAGAATTTTTTGCATTACGACCTGGATTCTACATCTAGTTAATACGTAAAATATATTCCCTCACATTTAAAGATAAATGGGCTGCTGTACATCATACTCACCATTGCTCAAATGTATTGAGAGTACTAGGACATATGTGAAATTTTGTAAAATATTTTACGTGCTTAATTTTCTTCAGTTCTTACGAAGATAATAGGGAAACACAGAGACCAATCCTCAGCTGGTAAAATTTGCAGTAGACCAGGGAGGATGGCAATGTGACAATTAACACCTGCTAGGGTCTGTCCCTGGAAAGTCATCTCTTCAGAAATAACTATCCCTGTGCTGTCAGTATAAAGAAATTCTTTTCTTTTTCCCGCTCTTAAAAAACCCCCAACAACTTCTTTAGTCGAAAGAATGTGCCTTAAGTGCTTTTTTTCATCTCTTCTGAAAGAAGAAATATTATATGAAAATGAGCTGTCAACTCTAATCTTGGTGGAAATTGTTCTCCTTGGCATTGTTTTCTCAATTTTAAAAAGATTTGCTAAACATTTTAAATTTTGTGTTGTTATTTTTCTTTTGTTTTGTTTGGGGTTTTTTGTTTGTTTGGCTTGGTATTTTGCATTTTAATTTGCTAGCTCAAATTAAGGATTTCTGATTTTCACAAGTGGTTCACATATTTTTACTACTTGCCTAATATTTTCTGAGAAAACTGCTGACACAACAACATTATGACAAGGGGCAATGGTTTTAAACTGAAAGAGGATGGATTTAGATTAAATGTTAAGAACGAATTTTTTTACAATGATGGTGGTAAAGGACAGGAACATGTTTCCCAAAGAGGTGGTAAATGACCCATCCCTGAAAACATTCCAGGTCAGCAACCAGATCTAGTTGAAGATGTCTCTGCTCATGGTAGTGGGGCTGGACTAGATGACCTTTAAAGATCCCTTCCAACCCAAACTGTTCTACAACATTCACAGAAACAGATTCCTTGCTAAGGTTTTTGATTATAAACAGTAAAAACCACAGAAGAACTGTCACATAAATGTAAAAAAAAATGGTCCATATGTTTCATAACTAGTGCAGAAATAAAAATAATTAGCAATTCCAAAAATATATTTGTATAAAGGAGTCTGTTAACTACTTTTGAGATTCAGAATGACCAGCAGCAATATGTATATGCCACTGAGAATGCAAATGAGAAAGACAATGCTGAAGATATTGCTTCCTTTGCAACTACAAGATTTCAATTTAAAGCATGAGTTTGCATTCCTAGCAACCCCTGTACCACAGATTTGTTAGAGTCTGAATATATGTTGGAAAGTACTGAACTTAGGCAGAGTGCTGTGGTCACAGCATTAGGCTGATGCAGAATGTGCAGTTATGACAACTTTCATAATTGGCCTCTTGCACTAACACATTTTCTGTCCTGGCTGGTTGTGAAATAATGTCTTTATATTCTTTGCAATGATTTTGCACATTCTTTCCGAATTATAACTAAGATATTAATTTCTTCTCTCTCCCTTTACATGCTCTTTGGGCTGTTTCTCCTGGCAATACAGAAGTACTTGCCAGCTATTTAAATAAACAATACCTCTATATCTGACCTGTTTGTCAGAACTTAATTAATTTCTGGTATTTGTAATGGTGTAGGAGGCAGAAAAGGATCCTTTATAGATTGTAACAGGTGTCTTGAGAATTATACTAATTCTCACCCTGGTTTACAGCCATTGAAATGCCATTAAAAGCAAGGCAACTCCTCCCCCCAATGCTAAGCAGTTCTTTAAGCTTCATTCTTGACATTACCCATTGATAGCAGAAATTTGAAACACCAGCAGAGTGCCAAAATCTATAACTCTTTCCATGAATTTGATGAAATTATCACAATACAGAGTAAATAACAAGCCTCACAACAGACTGGAATTCCAAAGAAGTTTTTTTTGCTCTGTCTGAAAACAGATCATTGCAGAAGAACATCAACATAGCACAAGGAAGAAAAAGCATCACTGGCTTTGCAATGTGTACTGACTGGAGTATTTGACTGAAGTCAGGCTTCATTGCCAGCAGGTAAATAAACAAACCTTAGTTTTAGTGATCTCTTACTTGTCTCTCACAAATGTCTGACAAACATGAAAGCCAAACACAGTTTAGGTTCTTTAATACTCTATCAGAACGTTATTTCTCTGCTATTTAAATGTTTTATTGTCTGTGTTTTGGAGGTGTACATGTGCTCCTTGTAATCCAAAGACTATTTTTCACAATCCTCTTTCCCCCTTACCAACTGAGCTGTCATTGCTTATGTTACTGAAAATTCTTTCTCTCATTTTAAATTATTGTTTTCTGCAAAATGTTATTTTATTTTCATTCAATTTAAACCAGGTTGAAATTGCAAGTAGAATTTACATCAGTCTCCAGAATGGCATGGCAGACGACTAAACCAAATTTACTTTATTTAATTCTCACAGGACTTCATATTTTTCAAGTAGCTGATGCTTGAAAATATCCTCATGTATCAACCAAAGAACTTGAAAAAGCTGAATAATAATTTTCTTTGGGATAGCAAAGAACAAAGTGAAACAACATGTTTGCAAGATTGAATTGCAGAGTACACACACCTGAGCTAATGATAATGCTTTGGTGTTTTACCATGACAGCCTATTTACCACTTCCTTTGCAATGGAAAAATATTAAGTCAATATGAGCTGATAAACAATTTATATATATGAGAGTGCATACGTGTGTGTGTCTATACAGTGGTTAAAACAAACATATTTTCTTCCACCAAAAGTAGAAATGTCAACAACAACAAAAAAAAAAAATCACACAAATATTTTTAAAGAAATTGCACCTACCCAATGTTCTACCAGTTGAGGGGTAAGAAAAAGGAGCATAAAAAAATTCCCACCATCAATATCACATCTGAGGTCAAACAAGTAAACCTGACATTCCAGAAGCATCGACACCTAGACATTACTCTCTTACAACCATCACTGAGTTTCTATACATGTGGCTCTAATTTACACCCAAAGTCCCAACAGTTTCAGTGAACGCTGCAAGTGAGGCCAAAGGGCTGAAGAATGCCTTACCTAAATATTGGTCTACCACCAGCATCTTCTAACAAAGCAGCAGGAAGAATGCAAAGGACTCCTTAGCATCAGCATAATTTTCTTATTATGCTGATCTTTACAGGTCATCTAGTCCAGCCCCACCACCGTAAGCAGAGACATCATTAACTAGATCTGGTTGCTGACCTTGAATGTTTTCAGGGATGTGTCATTTACCAGCTCTTTGGGACACATGTTCCTGGGATGCATTTGCTTGTATGCCTACCATCCCATTTCTGTAATGATTCTGGAGACACTGAAAAGGACCTCCATGCCTCTCTGGTTCAAGCACCTTTATGCATTATAAATATATAGTTACAGCCAGTGGTTACTCTCGGGTATATTACAGCTCATATAAATTGTTACTGGAGGAGCACAGAAATAAAAAGTAAAAACTCAAGAGGCAATTTTTTTCCCTGCTCACCTTTTGCTGGTCTTGATCCTACAAATGATTTGCAATAATAACTTTATAGGTATGCTTAGTAACTGCCTCTGTGATGCTGCTTCTGTGAATGAAGATACTCTTTGAAGTCAAGTATTTGCAGAATCATCAGCTTAGGTAATAAAACCTTCAGGGTCTTTTTCCATTTGATGTGATTAACAAGAAAAGAACGATGAATTGAATTCTGTATTTACTTTTCTTACAATCTAATGTTCTTGTTCAGAAAATGGCTCTGTGCAGGCAGACCTCTTGTACTTTTACCTGAACCCTTTTGGCTCCCTCTGAATGTACATGCAGGCTTTAAAAAGGCTGTTTCAAAACAGGAAGAAAAATGGGAAGAAAAGCTGACTTCTTGCATCCCTACCATTCAATGTTAACACCAATTGTCATTAGAGGAGCAGGGCAATTTTCTTGTTTTAGAACATTTAAGAGTCAAATCCCAAGATTAGACAAAACTGTTTAGGGGTATCATTTCAATTTCTGTTTCTTCTTCAAAGAAAAGAAAAATTTTAGCAATTTAACTTTAGAAAATTTAATCTTTCTCTTACTATTTTTCAAAAAGCTCATTTAAGAAAAGGAATTAATTTCTTTTGAGTGGTAAGAACAGCAGGAAGTGATTTTTCCATGAGGAGAAATTTGTGTAAGAAATTATTTTCAGTTACTTTAGTAGTTTACTTTAGATACTGTATCTAAACACAGTGTAGCCTTTCTCTTCATCTTTCAACTGGTCTGACTCACAAATAAATGAAAACAATTTTGTCCTGCTATATGGCTATTTAAATAAAGTGATATCTAGAAGTTCAACTGAAAGCCTAAATGCTTAACAAGGAAACACTTCTTTGCAGCTAAATTGTCCCTGGGTATGGTACAATGCACTTAATTTGAAATGAAATATAACATGGAGAGCAAACTTACAATTAGAATAAACAAACAAATAAATAAATGTATGTAAAAAAGAGTCTCTTGAGAGATTTTTTTCCACAGGCTTTGAAGGAAATAGCACAGTTTCATGCTTTTCACCACGATGGTTTTTTTTACTGAAATGTTTCTCAAGGCAGAAGACAAAAAGGGTACTTGTAGCTTCTAGCTTTGCAATTCTTTGGGGGAAAAAACTTTTCCAATGTATGTTTGTGTAATGTATCTCTTCTAATAGAGATGTGCAATAGAGTTGCAGTGTGACAGTGCAGAGGAACAGGGCAGTGTGGTGCCAGGAAGCGTATTAGCAGCATTTGGAAGCAAGATCAAGAATGGAGAGTACTGCTTCACTGATCTTCTAGGTAAACATACCAATTTCATTCTCTTATTAAAAAGGTGAAACTTTTCATAGGGTGAAAGACGCACCCTGCATTGACACGGTTGTATTACATCTCATGTACCTGTTAGATAACTCTATCAAAGAAAAAATGCTTGCCTCACAACAAAAAAGATAATCAGCAAGTGATTTCAGCACACACAAGCGCATGATTTCCATGGTCTTTATTGAAAATTAATGTTTTTTCTGAATACCTTGAAATATCTTCCCTTTTAGAGGAAGATGCAATATACAATATGTAAGTAAAGGTTGTACAAGGTGATGAGGTGTACAATATACATAGCTAAAGTTCCTTTTACACTTTGCATTACAAAAAGCTCGGGATATGACTTATTTTCATTTTTAAATCCTCAAAATCCTATTTAAACTTTTTTTTTTTTTGAGGGGGGGGATTTTTAGGGTTAAGGCAGAAATTTGGCTCAAACAACTGGTTACTGCATTTTACAAATGCTAGACAAGTGTCCTGAGCTTTCTGCCTGATATATTTGTACATGAGAAACTGGAGTCATGCTCAGATTTGTCCATATCCCATAAATCTACTGTAAAATGCACTGTGGACCAAACTGGGGTAATCACAAAGGAATGAAACAGTTGTTCCAACTTTCTCTAACTGTCTTTAAGTCTGATTGAAGCCTTATAACATCCAGAGAAGATCTGCAGTAGGATGTCATCTCATTTAAGTGGAGAGGGAAGTAACAAGGGGAAAAATATCATTGTTTCTTCTATGGAACTAGCCTGAACATTAACCAAGACTTTGTCTTAGATCTAAGTGTTCCTAGACCATAGGACGCCTCTGTGTTTCTACAATCCATTCATCATCACCAGCAAGAACAATTTCTAAGGAGCTGCAAACATGTTGAGAGTCTGAAATTAGTTTTCTTGGTGACGATATATGATATAAGAACATGACATCTTGATTGCCATAATAATGGAACTGACAAGCTTTGGCAGGGAGGGAGGCAGAAAAAGGGGGAAACATGAAACACATTGCAATTTAAATTCTGGTGTTGGTCCAAGATTGCTTTAATTTTACTCATCTACTCCAAGAACCATGAAAAAAAAATTTAAAGCCTTCTGATGCTAAATGGCTCTTGGGGGATGTGAAATTATTATCTCACTCACAAACTTATTTGTAGCCTATATCCATGTTTTACTATGTGAGTTTTATTTGTCACGGTCTCATTATTTTTATCTTGAGAAAATATTCTTATTTTAGCCTAATTGGTTTCCCCAGTACAAACAACAGAAAATAAAAATGTGATACTTTCCTGTAACTTGACAAATATTTAAAAAATTTTGATGGGGAAATATAAAGCTAGGCAGGTTACAATTGTTTTTTTGGAAATTTTTTTTATGGGTAACAAAGCTTGATTATGTTGTTGGCTGTGATAGTAAAGATGAAGAAGAGATTGTATTCGTATGTAACACATTTCAACAGAAAAGGATCCTCATGTGTCCTGTAGTATTCATATATAATACATAGGAATATTAATTGTATACATTTATTACATATAAAAATCAGAGTTTTTATATTCAAATGTACTAATTACTTGGTAGTATAAGAAGGATGAAGAGTAATTCCTGTAGAAGTCAAACTACAAGTAAAACCCTAAGTAAGCAGAACACAGTTTTAGTGCTGTGATTCCACTGAAACAGCAAGGTCAATATTCCCTTGTGAAATGTTACAGTCTCTTTACTAAACTAGCCGAAGCCTCCACTTCATGGAATGATATTAAGGTTTGACAAACATGTAGCAGAGCTGATTTAGGTAAACAGCATTCATACCCCTCACTGAGTTTTCAGAGTGATTGACAGTCAGCCACTTTATCTAGTTATCTCCTGTTGGTGCTGCAGAGGTCTGATCTTCCTTATCTAGATGATATCGCAGGCAAGTGTTAATGGTGATGCCCAAGTGCTTTATCTCCCGGACTGAATGCCAATATGCATATACCAACCTTCTTATTTAAGAAGTCAGCACAAGAGTGGATATTTGAATCTGGGTATCATGACAAAATAATGTACTTTATTTTCTTTAAAACATCTCCATAGGGATTCACAGATATTTTGAATTCCCTGTATTACTGCTTCTGTTGCCTCAGCAAACAGTAACATGTTTATACAGTGTTGCAGCTGCATAAATGCCAGGGAATGATAACGTGTCACTGTCTTTAAGCAGCAAACAGAGGGTTAATATCATGACCAGAAATTGAAAGCAATGTGGTCTTGCTCTATTGTAATAGAGACTTTTTGAGCAGCAAAAAAAAAAAAAAAAGCTTGATTAATTTAGTGACTACTAATTAATATATGGTGGTTGAGCCTGTCAATATTCACTGACAAGGTTATCATCAAGATGTCAATGAGAGGCAGAGTGAATATCTTAAAGAGTTCAATGGATTTCAGCCAAGAAATAATAGAGGGGAGAGTGGCAGGGATAGATAGCAAACTATTGTACCACTGAGGAAAACCAGAAGAGAATGGGGAAAAATGTCAGGGCCTCATGTTTGCTCTGAAGAAAGTTTGTTTGGTCACAGCAAGAAACTGATGGTTAATTAAATAGGAAGCAGCTTGTGTTCCCAGTGTTCCTTCCACTGAAGTCTAAAGAAAGTTATGTCATTAGCTCCAAAAGCAGTAAAGCTGGCTACATAGTAGCTAGTATGGCTCACAACCAACCAACCAACCAACCAACCAACCAACCAACCAACCAACCAACCAACCAACCAACCATCTCTTCATAGTTTGTGTATAGGCTAATATTTTAAGAGAGGACTGAAACAGCCTTTAAGCACTCTGCTTAGTAAAAATCTGTTAACAATATATGTCCTCAAGTTCTTTGGAATCTCTCAATACCTGTGATAGGTAGATAGGTACTTCTCATTTAGAAAAAGTACAATCCATCATAGAGCTAAATTACAGATTTTTAATTATATAAATATTTGTCAAAAGCAGGGGAAAGCTAGACACGTAACTCTTAAAGATATTTCAATCATTAGAAAGCAATGGAAATTAAATGTGAAGACACTTAAAAAATAACACTAGCTTGCATCATTAGTCACAGGCATAACTTTCAAAAAGCTGTTGTTGAGTGACTTTCTGGTGTCACAGAGAAACTTTGGATTATAAATAGTAGCTGAGACTCCTCTCTTAAAACCTTGCCTCTGAAAAGGCATTTGAAACCTTTGCTGGAGCCAATGGCAGTATAACTAATTAAAGTCAAAGCCAGTGTAATAATATTGCATCACTAATTCTTACAAAGATATTTAGCTGAGAGCCTTATGGTCATAAAAAATCTTTGCCAGAAATATGTTCCACTTCCTCATGTGCTTTGACCAACTCTTGTGGGTTTGTGCTACATAAGGATTTGGCAGACTAGCATTAAAAGATGTCTCATAAATGAACAGAAACTCTTACGGAATATTTTGTTCTAAATGTTTCAGAAGTATCCTGGATTCAGAGAATTATAATTTTTTCTTCATAGTGTATTTTTACTCTTAATCATTCATTCACGTGTTCCTGAGATACTCCTCACAAATCTCCTGCCACCTGAGCTCCTCTGCTTCATAATATTTTTTCATCCTATAATCTATTTCTCTCTCCTATCCTCTTACTATTTCTTTCCTATTCCCTCTGCCATTTCATTTCCAGCATGTTTCATGATTTGCTTTTGGCCTCACAGTGATTCTTCTTCACTGTTCCTTATATTAATAATGTTTGCTACAAGCCACGAATGACAAGGATGTCTGAAAAAAATCCAGTATGCATCTTTTGTTCTCCACAAAACCATGTGAACAAAAAAGTGACTGTCTGCATTTCATAAGGACAGGGAACACAATGCCCTGTACTCAGAGGAATAGGTTATGGTTTTTTCTACTTTGAGTAAAGAACTTCATTGAGAATGGCAGGAACTAAAGCACCTTAGAGATTACTGTTTGTTCCAGCTGAATTGTCATTGTCACTCTGCAATCTGTGACCTGTCTGCATTTCTTTACTGAAGTTGTCTCATAATTAACAAAGCTACTCTGTTCTGAACCTTGTGAATACTGTCATAAAGGGCATTACTTGGATTGTCCAGCTGGCAAATAGAGTTTGGCCCTTACAGGAGCCTTGGGCATCCTGTTCTGCAGGTGACATTGATTAGATGTGCTGTAAGGACGAGATGACATTTTAAAGGTTTGAATATGCAAATGATTTTTTTCCCCACAGAAGGGATAGCCTTATGAAATGTTGCAGAAATAACTCTTACAGCTCATTGTAAAAAACCACCAAAAAAAATAAAAGGCTCATACCTCCTCACATACTTTGAGAGAAGGAGCAAACAGGACCTAAAACTGGAATGGCCTGTGGTAAATCTGTGTGTTGAAAACTATCTTGACCACTTACATTTTCTATGCTCTTAAATGTGTGGACACTGAATGGTTTTCACGCCTTAATTGTGTGGCTGAAAGAGTTTACCGAGTTGGTACAGCTGTACAGGTCAGCATACTCTCTGCCTTCCCTCGGTCTGGTGTCCTACACTTAGCAACTCCAGTCCTTCTTCCCACAAGGCCAGCAGGTTCCTGAGACTTGTGATCTCTCTCACCCTCTCTTCCTCTCACATCCTCCTACCAGCAGCAGGGCTGATAAGCAAACCTTCCCTCTGCACTGCAGTTCATCTTGCTATTCCCTTTCCTCCTTGCTGGGCATAGCTTCAGACCTATCAAGTCTTGTTTGGTAACAGACTTGCAAAAGTACTTCAGGAGTTTCCCTGCTGTCAGTTTTTCTTCAAGTTTTTCAAATGGTGAAGCCACAGACCTTCCTCCTGTAGAAGCTCACAGGCTTCCTCTGCAGAGGCAACCTACTGGATCTGTTTCCTGTGCTCACCTGTGCTTGGTGTTTAGCAAAGTGGAAGAAAGCAGCTGCTCTGTACTTCAAGTAAGGATGCACATTATAGTCAGATCCTGTGAATAAAAAGTTTTCCTCCTACAGGGCACACTCCCTAGCGGCAGCATAAAGCAAGGACAACTATGTCTGGACTTAAACCTGATAAATGGTTCTATGCTCCTGCATGGTCAGAATAAAGTTAATATGTGAGGAGCCAGTTAAAAAACAAAAAAAATCCAAATGTATATAACGACTTTAAAACCTGTTTAATAATTTTTTTTGTTTTTGTTTTTTTTGGGTTTTTTTTGGTTTTTTTGGGTTTTTTGGGGTTTATTTGGTTTTTTTTTTT
>VYXC01007735.1:424692-439834 GCA_013397175.1 Platysteira castanea
TTTTTTTTGTTTAGGTGTATGTGTGGGCATTAGGTGATCTACTCCGTTTTCAACCAGACTAATCACTGTGTTCCACTTCAGAAACAGTTAGCACAAGTAATATAAGAATAGAGATGTGCAAGCAGAGAGAGTCAAAGCTCATGAAACACAGCTTCAGGAAAAAAACATTCACATAACCCATATAACCATAAGCCAACACACACGACATATTCTTCAACCTCAAGACTCTTTCCCAGTTGTCCAATTAATATAATTTCCCTTTTAGTAGAAGCCATCCTGAAGATATTTTTTGCATTTTGCTGAGCATCAGCCATGTAACTTTATTTTGTTCTTTCTTAGCTAGTTGTTCAGTCATTTATCTTCAGCACTGTGATTCCAAGAAAGCATCAAAGCATTGCAGAAGTGATGAGCTATGAACAGTGCCCAAACTAGGCATTGCCAATCTTCTATTTTAAAGTAATAGCATGAGGGATATTGACATTAAAAAGCAAGCTTTGAACTATTATTAAATAAACAACTTAGCTCTTATATAATTCTAAAAAGTGTTAAGAAAAACAAAACAGAAGTGGATCAAAAACTTTTCTGCCTGTGAAGGTTAATGGAGCCCTGTCACTGAAACTTTACAGGAACAGTCCTTACCAGATGTTAGGATACTGTCTTATTAATGTTAGATCATTATTATCATATTTCATTTAGTGATGTCAAACATAAAATATGATAAGATGTCAAAATGATAACCTTGAGTATTGAGAGATGGTCTTTGAAGCAGGCATTGATTTTGCAATGCTGGATGGCCCATTTTTGTGTCTGAACATCCACATTTTTTACCATGTGTCCTACGTGGGCATTTGGGTCGGCAAACGCTGAATCTGAGACCACGCAGACAGAATTTGGCTCAAAGCGAACATGGGTGCTGAGTGCTGAACAGTTTTTCAAATCAGGAATTTAGCTTGGCAGCAAGAATTAATGAACACCCCCAGAAACACAGGCTTCAGTGATCAAAAGAACAAATGCAACCAACACACAAAATTTCCCTGAGCCACTTTGGAGGCCTGTCTCAAGTTATATTTAGTGACGCCAAATGGAGACATAAAGATTTGCTCTTTCTTGTGATATAGCGACCAAAGACATCAGGGAGTTTTCGTCATCATACTTATTATTTTTCACCTTCATCACGCTATCCAGCTGAAACAAGTATTAAAGATGATTTGTGCATACATCTATATACATAGGTTACATATGTAGCTACATATACATTTCAACACCAATATATTTAAAAATATGAAATCAGTGTACATTTAAGAGTTCATTTCAGTAATGTAAAGGTGCTTCCAATGTGCAAAATTGAAACTTAAGATCTTAAATTAAATAGAAAGAGGGAATTTATGCACACTGATTCTCTAGAAGGAAGTAGAATACTGTAGTCTTTGTATGGATTTTAAGACTTTACTTTTAACTAAAGTTCATGGTATGGTAATGAGCTGTTGATTTTTGTCTTCAGAAAATATTTACATCCAGTAGAGAGGCTTTAGACATCTGGCATATGTAAGCATGGTAAAGGGTTATTGCCTAAGGGATAATAAATTAGGGGAAAAGCATCCCTCCAAAGGTACTCAAAATGAAAGATGAGGTTGATATCCTTGCAGTTGGAAATTTTACATCATCTCTTAAGGTTAAGTTCCCCCAGTTATAAAGCACACTACAAATTATTTGTCTTGAAACAAATAATATAATTAAGCAAATATTTTACTCATATTTTTAAGAAAAATATATTAGACTTAAATTCTCCGTGTGTATCAATTTTATACACACTTCAGTTAAAATCAACAAGATTTAATCCAGCTTGAAAAAAAATGTGCTGGGTGACCCTGGAAAACCAGCAGAAACCTGCTTTAAATCTCACTAAATAATCACAAAATGCCTCAGACAGAATGCTACAGCACCATAAAATATATATAATCACTTTTTAGAAGGGTCCTAGGTAATAAAATATGACTTCCTATTTTTAGGTCAGTGGATCAATGTATTTGTCTTTCCAAAACAGAAGTGGTTTTGTATAACAGGATGTCATGCCCTGAGAGAAAGGGGAAAGTAAGAATTGAGGTCTCTACAGCATACCCCAGTGTAAATCACTGTGAACCTAAGCACAGCCTCACAGCAGCCAAAGCACTCCAAATCACAGACCATCAGTCCAACCTGCTGGGGCCACCACAGGTTTGACATTAATGACTTAGCATTTATACTTTAAAATCCAGTGATATATTAACAAGCATGTATTTTATGAGGAGAATAAATATTCAAGCTTGATTGTTAGATTTTGCTTGTGTTGTGTTTTTGTTTTGGTTTGGTTTGTGGGTTTGTGTGTAGGGATTTTATCTAGTAGGGCAGAGAGCAGCAGGGAGAGAAGATACAGGAAACTAGTTTGAAGAGAGTGCAGCATCTCATTGGTTCATGACCTATTTCAAACCCATCATTTTAAACCAGGCTCTTTCCCCAAGGATCATACTGAAATATATTAAAAGAGCACTGAGGGGCGAAAACTCTCCTATTTCGGAGAAGAATTTTTTAATGATTTAGTCATTATGAGAAAAAAGTCATTATGATTAAGTGTCACGAGTGCTGTCATCTTTAGTTAGCTTTAACTCAGTTAACATCATGTCTTACTCCAGTTCTATTTCATAAATGGAGGAAAGTAGGTAAATCCAAAATCCATCAGGGTTGTCAGTGGTTACAGAAGTGCCTCCCAGAATTCGTTTCCGCTTGCTTTTTGTAAAGGCCTCTGTTTATATATGTTTTTAAAATGGATTCTACATTACAGATACATTTTCTTCAAAATTACTGAAAAGGAGACCCTGTTATCTTTCTGTAAGTTTGATCTCCATGGCTAAATATGAGCTCTGCAGTAAGATTATTTGGGCAGCTGTGGTCTTACACACACACTAATATCACTACAGGAAGATAAAATGAATGAAAATATTAGAAGCCTTCCTTTGAAGTTGTTCTGAGCATCAGGACTTGAAAATCACCCAGAAAAAAAATCTGCGCTAATAATGATAATCAATAACAAATATTCAGTAGCAACAGGCACTGAAAAATTAATTAAGAGACCATGAAACACATTTGTACTGGCTGATGTGTCACAGGTGTATAATGCGTAAACCAACAGGAATTACCAGAATATTAGAAAAGCAAGGGTTAACACCCAGCAACAATACAAAAGTCCAAAACTGATGACTATTTGCTACTCAGACTGGCTATGGACTTTGAGGGATTGATAATGAATAGAGCCAGTGACTATGGTTAGTAAAACTGGCCTGTAGAAAAACATGCCCTTTTTTCTCCGCCTCACTAGCTATGTAACAACTGGGAGGAAAACTGCAGATTTTCACTGCCCAAGAGGTTTTTCCTATGTTTTAAAACTTTCAACACAAAGAAGTAAGGAAAAAACTAGGTGGAATATATATTGTGGTATGTATGAAGATGAAAGAAAAAAAGCTGAAAAGCTGTGAGTAGGTTCAAGGCAATAGGAAAAGGAAGTAAGGGGGCAAGTGGGGCAAGATGTTGATACAGTGAAAGGGAAACCTTTGAAACAAACCTCACAAGGAAGAGATGTTTTAAAATGGTGCTTTCATATCTGATCTATTCATGGTCTGTAGGGATTCCCAAGTTCAGGTTCAACCCCGAGCTTTTCTCATGGATGTTCATGCACTCTTTGTGTGTGTGAGTTTGTTACACCACACATCTGGTTTGATGCCTGACCCATACAGTTACATTGGCAACTTCTATAGGTGGTTTATTTTCATATTTCCATAGATTTGGTGGTTTTTTTCATGTTTTTCATATTTCCATTCACTGAAAGAGTGTTTTTACTGAGTCAACTTATCACAGAACATGTTTAATTAAGAGCTTATTAAAGATGATCTGTAGTAGTAAACAATAATAAAACAATATGATTCAGATTTCCATCATATATAATGTTAAAATAATTAAATGTTCATTAATGCTAAAATAACACGCATATATAGGTGCTAGGGGACATTACATTTTCTGTGTTGGTTGACTATCAGTGTATCTGTAGCTTTCTAATCCTCTTCACCAAAGCACCTTTGGGAAACAGTTATGGGAGATTTTTCTGTAAAATTCAATCTTTAAACATTCTTTTTTCTGCAGGAAAGAATTGTCATTTTCATGCTTTTAAAAATATGTTTTTATTAAACAGTTCTTTAAAAGGTATTAAAGGATAGTTTACTATTAATTGATGGCATTTTGTCCTTTGGCAAAAGAAAAGCTTCTGGATATGTTTTAGCTGAAATATAAGAAATAGAATTAGTGATTTCATGCAGCACCCATTTCTCTGAAGTTCAGGATGCATCAGCTCTGATATCTGTAGAAAAATAAATTTAAATTCAGTTGTCTTTGACATAGAGAGTAGAATGAGAGCTATTTTAGCCAGTGCTTCTGCAACGGTAATCGTAGATACACTGCAAAATGCACAAGAGAATAAACAACTTTAAATTCTATCAAAATATGTTTTAATTTTGACATTAAAAAAGCAAATAAATACCAGCAGTTTTCCTATCTCAGAAGATCTGGCTTTGGCCCAGTCATAAATGCATCTTCTTACTAATCTTCATCCATTTCTATTTTACTTTATGATATTTTCTTTTAAAATCAATCATGTTTTGGAAAAATATGAGCTTGAGGAAAATCCTGGCTGAAATATGGTATTAATGCTCTTTCTAATAGCCAGTGCATTATTTATAACAGCAAGCTGGAGATCAAATGCAGCCTCCTAGGGTTCTGCAGAAAGTCCACAAAATACTCTCACACAATGGTGATCATTATTTCTGAAAACTCGTGACTACCCCATAAACTAACAGTCATTGCACTGCCACTAAGGCCATCTCTCAATCAGAGACAAAGGACAAGTCCACAAAAGTCTTGCTGAGGACAGATTTCAGTCAGTGATGTCAACAGAAGAGAATGTTGTCTTGGTGCATAATATCACAAAGCCATAGGAGATGCTGAGATGCAGCAGGGCTGCTGGCTGTAGCTCCTGCATTAGGTCATCATCCACCATCATCACAATTTCCTTAGAAATTTACAGTGGCTGACCTTTTCCAGGGCAGAAGAAAACACTGAAGAACTTGAAGTAAGCAAATATTTTTTTTCTGCATGGCTTAATTATCTTACTGCTCTTCTAATTGCTGAAGAGCGGACACAGATACTTACAGTCGCATCTGTGGCCCTGAAGTCTGCATCTATTCCTTGAGGAGCATTATAATAACTAGAAAGTGGTGCTCAGCTACCAAAGGTGTGTTAGTAAAAGGCACTGATCAGTAACACATGCAAGGAAATGTCAAAGTCCTCTGGGAGAGCATCTGCATCTGGAAACTTTTAGATGCCGTCTAGGGAGAAAGAAGGATGAATGTAGACTAAATCTGTCTTATTCTTTGGCATTTGTGATAAAAGTAGCTGAGTCAGGATTGCAATGCTGCAATTCAGAAGGGAGAACAGTTTCTTCTGCAGCAGATGAAGGTAGGGTGATCACAGGAATCAATGTGCTCCCGGGATTCTCATGTAAAGCTTTGGATTCAATTAAATTGAAAATGTAAAATCTAGGAATACTGAAAATTCAGTAACATTCAAATATCCAAATAGAGATGACATTTTTGAAACCAAATGGGCTTTCCCTGAAAACTGCAAGGAAAAATATTTTAGAGTAGACCTAACCCCCTGCTATTTGTAGTTATAAAATAACAGGAAACAGGTAATTTTTCACTTCTTTCTCAATGTGTCTTGATGGATGTCACTCAAAAGCATATCACTATTTGGACCGGATTCAGTCTGCATTTCATGTTTGCATTTGAATTTAGGTCTGTCACAACTGATAAAGAGTGATAAATGTGACATTACTGCGTCTAAAGATCATTAAATGTCAGCTCATGCACTGGCAGCAAAATGGCTGGCAGAAAGTCAGTGATGCAGGAACTGTATGGAGTGTGAAGAGCGGAGATGGATCTAGGGCAGCAGGGAGTCATTCAAGCTGTGAGCAATCAATCAATCATTTTATGCTGAGGGAGAACAAAATGAGATGTAAAGGGAGTTCATTGTGTACAGGTAGAGAGAAAAACTTCTTGTTTATAAGTGTTTTGATTCATGTCTATGTGCATTTAGTAACCGTGAAGAAAAATAGTAGGTCGGTAAAAAGTATTCATTGTACTCCTGCTGATTTCTTTTGATAATTCATCTAAAAATTTATATTCTTTTGCTTGTTTCAAAAATAATTTATTTATACATTTATCTTATTTATCTGTTGCTAGAGCCTGGATAGTTTTAAGTTTATTATTTCCTAACTTTTGTGTAGTATTATAACCTGCAAAAACTTGTGTAAATAACATAATTGGCTTCTGATTTAGACAGAAAACAGTAAAAACCTCCAGCAAAACAAAAAACAGCACATACATGGAATCTTTTCCTGTAAGAGCATCTATAAGTAAATCTATGCCAACTGACTTAATTTTTCTTTCATAAACTTAAAAAATATAAAAACAATATGGCACAATTTTAACTTTCTTTTTTTTGAAGAATAAATCAAGAGCAGATCAATTTGGATTTCTGGAGTATGCCAACAGGAAAGCTGCACAAACTTGATGTAATGACTTTTGTCTGTGAAGATTACCTAGTTTGATTCTGAAAGTCACTCTTTGAGTAACACAATGCTAATATTCCTCTCAAAGAAAGATATTGCTCTCTTCAACCACTTTCTACAATTCCAGTCAAGACTGAGACTCTTTTGAAAATTCTAGGAAAATAGCTTTTCAATTGGAAAATGTTAAAAAAAAAAAAAAAGGCAAATAAAAAGCAGTCCTTTCAAATCACTGTGAACTCTCTGTAGCATTTAGTGTTCCCTACAGAATTTCTTTGTTGGCCTATAAATATACATTATTAAACTAAATACAGTCACAAATACAAAAGTTGAATTCCATGTATTTGCCTTATGCAAAAATTATTCAAAATCCTGGCTGTATTTTGAGCATGTAAAGAGGTGATCTGAGTTCAAGCTCGGTGTTTAAGCAATATTAGAATAGCACTAAATGAACAAGACTGTGTGCATAGTAAATATGACTCTGATTAAATACTTCTCCTCTTACAGGTCATTCAGATCTTACACTTTAATAAAAATCTTTCACTGACATTCCAAGAATATTTAGATCTGAGGCAATGTCGAGAGTGTATATTATAGATTTCTTTTAACATTGTAAACAAGAAGATGCCCAGGGCATTGCCCCTTGCACGGATGGGGAGCTGCAGTGGCAGTGCAGTCTGCTTCCTAGCCAAAGTAGACTCGAAGTCCTGCTCGTTCAGTGCCTGCGTTTCACAGACTGTAACATTTGAAATGTCACATTTTTCAGAGCCATTACATCCTGTTACACAGATGTCTTTCCAGAATTCACACGTCTTTGTCACCAGAGTCATCCCTGTAGTAAAATTAGAAGTACTTGAGTACACTGAAAAAGTGACAAGGGATATGGACATAGACAGTAATTACTGCATATGAAGTTGGCCCTAGTTCTTCTCTCAAATAGTTAAGACAGGTATCAACTACGCAGTTAAGCTCCCATCTTTCTTACCTGAGTGAACTAAAAGGAAACAGTGAAAAGGAAAGAACAAAGAGTAAGAACCCAAAGACGGGTTTATCTTTTAATACTTTTCATTTAATAGTTTGAAAAATGAAGAAGAACCTCTGCTATGTGCAAAGGTAAATTAAGCAAGAACCAAATATGAACAATCTGTATTTCTGATAGTTTTGTCTGGAGGAGAGATAATTTTCTTCATGGTAGCTGGTATTGGGCTGTGGTTTCTGTTTGTGCTGAAACCAGTATTGATAACACAGGGAAGTTTTTGTTACCAGTGAGCAGTGCTTGCACAGAGCCAAGGCCTTTTCTGTGTCTCACCCCACTGCACCAGTGAGGAGGCTAGGGAGGCACAAGGAGTTGGGAGGGGAGGGGACACAGCCAGAACTGCTGACACCAAGTGACAAAGGGACATTCCATACCATATGGTGTCATGCTCGGTATTTAGACACGGGGGAAGAAGGAAGGGGAAAACATTCATAATGATGGCGTTTGTCTTACCAAGTCATCACTATGCATGACAGAATCCCACTCTCCTGGGGATGGCTGAACACCTGCCTCTCCATGGGAATTGGTGAATAGATTCCTTGTGTTGTTTTCCTTGCATGCACAGCCTTTGCTTTATCTATTAAGCTGTCTTTATCTCAACCTGTGTGTTTTCTCACTTTTACTCTTGAGTCTCTCCCTCTTCTACCAGGGGAGAATGAGCAAGTGACTGAGAGTGAGTAAGTGATCTTAGTTCCTGGCCGGGCAACTAATATTGCTAACCTCAACAATATTAAAAGATGGTCAGGTAGTCAAGCATCTAGCAGCTGTGAAGTAGCAAAGTGTGACTTCCCTTTACATTTAATGTATAACTATATATCACAATGTGAAGACAAGGAATAACCAATAATAAACTCCAGATCTTTATTAACATGACATCCCTTAATGAAATGCACACAGCAGGGAACCAAGGCTAAATTACAATACAGAACAACAACAGAAGGATGATGTAAATATGTAGAAACAAAAATACGAAAAGCTAAAGCACAAAAGAAAATGTTATTACAAATGCACATAACAGACGCTGAATCTTAAGCTGGTCCAGTATACATAGCCAAATGAAAAAGATGCTGACTTTCTCCAGCTTATCCACAGGAAAGTCAGGAGAGTTTGAAAAGCAAAGAAAACGTGAAAGTTTTCTATGAAAAAAGAGTTAGTGAATTAAGGTTGATTTAATCCTGAAAAGTCTGAGGCAAAATATTTTAAGAGTCTTCAAACACATGAAAATTGCTTTAAAGAGGATAGAAAAACTTTCAAAGAAGATGTTGTGAGGAGATTTAGGTCAGCAATCACAAAAAAACCTTAACAGAGTTAAACCTGGAAAGAGATTGCCTAGGGGAGTCCAGAGACTCCAATCCTGTGAGTTTTACGAAGCAGTTGCACGGAAAGCAAAAGAATGACTCAGTGTCGTGGTTTGATGCTTGCTAAGTGCCAGGCACCCATGAAAAAAAACTGTTCACTTATTTTCTTCTGCTACAGATGAGCAGAGGAGGGGGAATTGAAAAATTCATGAGTTGAGATAAGGATTAGGGGAAAAACACTTTAAGGCAAAACAGGTCCAAACCTTAAACAGTATAAACAAATTTTATTATTAAAGGAATTATAAGTAAAAAGGGTAATGAGAACTAAAATAAACTTCTAGAACACCTCTCCTTCCCAGTCCCTCCCTCTTTCCCACCAACCACGCAAGGAGACAAAACACTGGGCTTTGGTCAGTCTTTCACTTCTTAAAAATCTTTCTAAAGTAGGCTTAAGAAAAAGAGTTTCTTTCTTCTGCTGTGCCATGGGACCCTTCCCACTGGAGATAGTTCTCTGTGAACTTTTCCAGTGTGGTTTCAACTTTCACAAACAGCAGCCTGCCCGACCTGCTGTAACATGAGTCCCCCCCCACAGGCCAAGCAGTCTCCCCAGAGCTACCCAGCGTGGGTCATTTTAGTTCATGGGGTTTAGTCTTTTAAGGGTGAGCTATTCCAGTTTGGAAGCAAAGGTTCTCTATGTCTGGAAGCTAGGATCCTCTCTCTCTACTTGAGTTCCTCACCAGATTACAGCTTTTCAGTATCCATGCACTCCAGTGTGAGTACTCTTCCTCAAGGGCTGCAGGTGGATATCTGCACTCCTCCATGCACCTAAGGAATTACAGGGAAATAGTTTGTTGTAACCTTTCTTAAATGTGTCATCACTGAGGCGTTACCAGCTTCTCTTATTGGGCCAGCCAGTATGTCCATCATCAGAGCTTTCAGGGATTGGCTCTGCTGGACGTAGTGGAAGTTTGGAGGAGCTTCTCTCTCAGAAGCAGCCTCCATGTCTTACTCTGCCCCCACTAAAAGTCCAGGTTGTGTTAAACTAACACACTCAGACATAGTCAATATTGTTCGTGGCAAGGGAATGGAATTAATTACCTCTTCGAAAAATACTTAAGCTGAGGCTGCATGCAATTAAAATCTGCATCACATATATACAGGAGGTAGACTAAAGGGTGGCTTTTTTCCCCCTACTATCTAAAATGGATGAGCAATATCATTACCTTCCTTAAATGTTATAGGAATATATTTGCTTATCGACCATGGGTGGTAATCTTCCTTTTTCATTATTTGAACTCAGTGAAAAAGCCAAAAGGTAATTTTAAATTCTCAACTATGATGTCAATAGGCTTGTACACTACTAATAAAATATTAAATGTTTTACACAAAGTTAGGAAAACCTCTGAGAATCTCAGCACTTGGAGCTATATTATATTGGCTGAACAACAGAAGCAGGACACTTATCTATTAGAAAATTATAATTAGGGTTAAATCAGAAACTCACAAAAAAATCTATCTTTTATTAAGAAATCAAGATTCAATCCTTACTTACAACTGGAGTCCTGTAGAAAAGTACAGCATAAAGATGTAATATTGGTTCTCTTACTTTATGCTTTTGTTAATATGTATTAGTAGGATGCAAAGGGAGGGTACAGCAAAAGTAAAATTTAATTTAATGGTTAACTGGTTTTGACTTGTTAAATATGTTTGTAGTGATATTTTCTCCCTTGTGGAGAAACAGAACTGTTGGTCTCCACAACTACGAAAATATCATTTTTAAAGTTTTCATAAATTTCAGCAAGTGCTTGCTCCCTCTGTTGTCACAACATCCATGTGTAACACAATTTATTTTACTTAGGAATTTTCTTTTAGGTTTTCCTTCTCAGAAATGAACATCTGTTCAAGATAACTTATTGGAGAATAGGAATGCCTGTTTCTGTGTTCTCGTTCCAAAAGGATTTGCTTAATCCATTGAGATCATTAAATGTTTTGCTAAAAAGCCCAAAGAATTGTCCACCTAGCCTCCATTTATTTTTGTGCTGAAAAATTATTTATTTTTGTTGATAGGAGTTTATTTTTGCCTTGTGCTATCAAGCCTGGTTATGTACAGAAGGCATTAAACATGAACCTTGCTGCTAAAACAACTCTCTAGCCATGAAGCTCAGTTTATCTGCACAAGCCGACACTTTTGAGTGTCAAACCCTCCTCCCAAACCAATCAGTACTCTCATTTGCAAAACTTGTCCCATAAGATTTCTTTGTTTTCATTGATTTTGCAGTTATTTAGTTGTCAGTGTACATTGTTGATCACAGAACTGCCAAGAGGGAAGGCTGCTGGCTGAAGGTAGGAAAAGGAATGGCATTTTTATACATGCTACCTAAGTTATATTTATGGAGTGAGGATTTTCCTCTCTCAGGTACTTGAAAGAAGTTGCACTGCAGTCCATATAAGACTTGTTCTCTGTGTTTTACAGCTACCCAGATGAATATTAATATGGGACATTGGGGGAAAGTTAGGAAAGTTTCTTGTAAGCCTTGAATAGTAATTTTTTTCAGTACACAAACAACGAAAAAAAAGGATCACTAGTTTTCATTTTAAAGAGAATGTATCACTTCTGCTCAGTGTAGCAAGCAGAAAGTTTCAAAGAAAACATTCACTTCCTGACAAGTGCAAACTGTGAAATGTATTAGAAAATAAAGGTTTTAATGTCAATTATCATTAAAAACCTTATTTTCAAAAACACTTCACAGTTTAGTCATGCTGAGAAGTGCTTCTCATCTTTGAAACTTTCAGCCTGCTACACTGAGCAAAATGGGTGCAATTTTCTTTTAATTGTTTTGAACACCATGTGTGAGAGAACATGACAGAACGCAAATTGCTTCTACAAGATGTAAGAGACAAATAAGTTGTCGAATTTTGTGGCATCTCTCTGTGAGCTGAAAGCTTGAGACACACTACTTTTTTAGCAATAGGTCAGGAAGAAATATCTCTCTCCCTTGTTTGCTCTTTCTCTGGTTTTAGTTTGCAATTCAAGACGAGAAACCAAGAGGTTTCATGTTCATAGTGCAGTAACAGTTCTGTCCTCAGCAGCAATAGTTGAGACCCTGGGTCAGAGCTAAACCAGACTCACAGCATTTGGGGTCTTTCAAAGTGACCTGTCTGCCTCCCAGCTGTGCATACCATAAACACAAACTGCAAAGCAATCTTTTTTCTTTAGTCTTTCTACCTGGCCAGGCTGAACTAGGGCAATAAATTATTATGGACTAAGCTCTACCATGCATTAGTCATAATGTGCTACCCCACTATTTTACACAACAGGCCAGCATCTCATGCTGATCCTTGTCCTGTGAACATTAGATACTGAGAACTAAAAAGTAATAATGAAATTTATCGACTGCCCGGGTTTTTTTTTTCCTCAGAATCTCTGCAGAGCTAAGTATTTCTATTTTATATAGTTATTAGGAACTTCCACATACACACATACTGCAATATCAAAATAGAAGGAGGGCAAAACTCAGACTGTCTATGAAATGAGGCAATTAGCAACAATGAAACAAACACTTTAATTCTATCTCATATGACCAATTAGGCACTATTGATGAGGCTAGCAGAGGATGTTTCCCTTTGCAGTACTTCTCTGGCTTTTCCTACCTAGTTTGCTTTCTGCAGCACTGTGTTATAAGGCACAGAGGTCAGATTTCTCTTTGAAAGCCTCTAATGATCTGACAAAAGTTTTCAGTTGAATTGCAATAGAAATTCCCCCAGGACAATTTGACATTGCATTATTATTGCAATAGTTTCTACAGATATTCCAAAGTCAAATTAATATAATTTTCTTAGGGGTAAGTGACTTCTGCAGTGCGGTTTCTTTGTGGAACATGACAGAATTGTCACACTATTTTTATCAAACTTCTTGTGGTTTCAGAAAAAATTTTCTCTTGTTCTATTTTCATCTAGGAAACACAGGTACTCCTGGACATCATCTTGCACTTCAGCTGCATAGGAAAGCTTTAATTTTATGATTTTCAATTCAATTGCTGAGCCTTGCTATGGAGGTTCTATGTGAATTTCCATATCTGGTCTCATTCTTATAAAGCTGACTGAAATGAAATAAATAACAGGATAAACTTGTGAGAAAAAAATGCACTGGGCCATAACATAGACCTGATCTACATATAGCTGGAAATCTTTGTAAGGACAGCTGGAGGCATTCTGAGTCCACCATTAATGTCACAGGAAAGGGTTTTCTTTGTATAGCACAAACAGCAGGAGGCTGTTTTGAGACAAATGAAGGGGTAGGTCTGCAAAAGGCTGATTAATAAACCTTTTTGGAGAAACCATGAGTACAAGAGTGCTGCAGGTATTCTGGAGTACTCCTTTATCCTTCTTTCTCTCCTTCTTCTCAAACATAAAGAAATGACATCTATTCTTTTTCTTGTTCTGTGTACATGAAATGGGTTTTATCCTATTAAGAATTCGGTCTTCTTTTTTTACTTAAACATGACCATTCTTCTTTTAATTCATTTCTTCTCAAGGTGTGTCTAGACTGCAAACATTTGAAATTGGGATAGAAGTCTTGCACATTAAACATGAAAATCAGCTCTGTTCAGCTTAAACATAAATGACAAAGCTGAAACTTTTCCCTGAACACTCATATTGAGGAACTTTTTCTACGTTTGTCTATGTGAGGAAGCCATGTTTAAGAAAAAGCATAGATAAATCCACATGGCATAGACATTTTCTAATATTCTGTATGGCAAGAGTGGATGAAATGTTTCATTGCATGAGCTATCATAAAAATAACTGCTTTAAAAAAAAAAGAAAAAGGAAAAGTGACCGGGTATCAAACACAAACATTCATGGCTGCTTTCTTCCCTTAGCAGAGTAAACTGGAAATATATGTTTTTGTATACTTTGTGTTTTTTCCATTTTAAGTCTCAATATTTGTAGAAATTCTGATTTTCCACCATATCAAACATAACTTAAAAAAACCTCAATATTTTGTAATAAAGGTCAACTTTTCTTATTTGAGTCATATTAAAGGTGTTCCTTGGTTCAGATCATGAAACATTCCTTTCTTCCTTCAATCTCACATATTTTTCATTACAGTCCAAATAACTGGACATTTCTGTCTGTGATTTGTCTTTTAAGTCTTCTAAGGGGAAGTAGGGAAATATTTCATTTTAAATAAAGTCTTGTGTTCAAGCTAATCAGAAAGGGACACATGTCCTGGAGGCACATCAAGACAAAAAATACAGGAGAGTGTACTATGGATGAGAGCATTGCTGAGAAAACAAAAAATTGTAGAGCTTTTTAAGCTCGCTATAACCTTGTGTAAGAGGGCTGTTATATGCCTTTAGGTGTTCCTGACACGGCCTTTTTATTGCCCTTTTATACCGTACCCTTGCTGACTCTGAGTACAGAAAGAAACCAGGAAATTTTTGGTTTCTGTATATTTTATATTGGACTCTTCACTTTGGCATTTTAAGCCTTATTGAGACTGTTGCTTTTAATAAGAAAAGAAAAAACATATAAGAAAAGCTTAAAGAAGTAGGCAAAATTTATTCCAAATAAAGTCAGATATCAATACATCACATAATTTTAATTTAGTCATAGAAGTATTAGCAGATTTTAGCAACCTTGCTTTGCAAATAATTAGTCGTAAATAGTGTGTTATTAATCATAACTCCGTACAATTTGGAGGTCCTTTTATCATGGCTTGGTTTGCATGACAATAGCCCTGCTGGTGACAGACAGGGCACACCTCTCTCAAAGGGGGGATATTAACACAGCTCATTGAAAGAGCTTTAAACTAATTTGAAGAAGCAAAAGGCTATAACCAGGCTCACCAGAGAGTCTTGATCTAGGGAAGAGTGGCTTCTAGAAGCTAGATCTAGAAGCTGCCTGGCAGGGAAGAACCTGGGGGTACTGGCCAACAGATGGCTAAACACGATCCAGCTTGTGCTTGGGTGGCCAAGAAGGACAATGGCATCCTGATTTGTATCAGGAAGGGTTTGTCCTCCTGTACTCAGCACTGGTGAGGCCACACCTCAAGTTCTATGTCCAGTTTTAGGTCCCTCACCACAAGAAAGACATTGAGGTGCTGAAGCAGGTCCAGAGAAGGGGAGTGAAGCCGGTGAAGAAAATTGTCTGCCCAGT